>VZTB01013357.1:398310-490402 GCA_013397245.1 Thryothorus ludovicianus | reverse complement strand
CCACCTCCATTGGGCCGCCGCCCGCCGGGGAGGGGCCGGGGATATCCCCGGCGGGAGGGGGCAGCGCCGCGGCCCCGGAGGAGGGCGGGGAGCACGGAGGGAGGGCAGGGGAGGAGAGGGGAGATGCCACCGCCCCCAGCGGCACCGCCCCCGCCGCCGGACGCTGGGCCGGGGTCTCTGCCCGCGGAGCTCCCCTGCCAGCCGGGATCCCGCCGCACCCGGCGACCCCCGACGCCGTGAGCGGGTCGGCACAGGACAGGCGGGTGGCGGTCCTGAGTGACCCCGTGCCCAGCGCCGCTCCCGAATCGCGCCGGCGTGGGCGGCAGGGACCGGCTGGCCGCGGCTTTGCCGCCTGTCCCGGAGCCGTGGCTGGCACATCCCCTCCCGCCGGGGACCGCCCTGGCTCCCCGCTCCGGCGTCTCGCTGCGCGGAGCCTCGTGACGGAGAAGCGCCGTGTTCTGGGTTGCTCATCTCTCACCTTCCACTAGAACTGTGTTTATCCACAGCCATAATCCCAGGGCAGGGGCACCGGCACAGTTCATACCGCTTTGCAAACTGTTTGAGCCCAGAAGCACGCCGTGGTGTAGAGGGAGCATCAGCATGAGCTGCCACACTGGGCTGGCGGCAGCGGTGGCGTTTTGCTGCTCCCGCAGCCGGACACTGCCCAGGAGATCCATCACTGCCCAAGTGTTACTGTTCAAATCACCTGGACAAACAGGGAAGCACGAACACCCCATTCTCTTTGCGTCTGTCTTGTTTCTACTGAATCAAAGAAATCCTTTCTAACAAAAAAATGTTACATACCTCACACTCCAATAAAAGCTTTCTATTTCAATTAATCACTGTTTTCTGGTATTTTCCAGTCTACTGGACGGAAGATGATGCAGCAGCACTGGGTCTGGAATCCCACAAGGTATCCAGCATTGCAGTACTGCACACGCCTGTCTCCTCCAGAGCTGGAGCTCCAATGGTGGCCAAACCAGGACACTGGATGAACTCTGGATGCCAATACAAAAATTACAGCTGATGTGATGGTCAACTCACCTCGTTGATAGCATCAGCTTGAAGGACCATGCTAACATTTGTGAGGAGATTTGCTGGTATTCCAGGTAGATGGGACCTGCACTGTGCACTCGACATGCACTCATTTTTACAGTTCCAGTTTGGGCTTAGTGAGTCTTCCCACATTTCCCACTTAGTTCCGTGACAGTATGAATTCTACAACACCCATAATTCCAGTTGTGCATTATGTGCATGGAGTGAGGCATTCTCAGCCTCTGTGGATGGTAGCCAGCAGCTTGCAGGAAACACACTGCTCACAGGATCCTCTGATACTTCCCATGGCCCCAGGAAATAAAGTGTCTGAAGTCAAAAACACTAGAACAAAATATGAACGTAGATCTTGAAAACAGTGCAATCTCCCTTTCTCTTAATATTTTTTTGTAGTGTGATCTCACTACAGGTGCGTGGGGCAATCTCAGGAAAGACTGAAAGACCTTTTCCGTCCCAGTTGAGAAGCTTACAGACATCAGGCATGTTTTTTTTGTTTTGGTTTTTTGTTTGTTTGTTTGTGTTTGTTTTTGTTTTTGTTTTGATGGGAAAGTGAACATTGTCCCTATCAAAACAACTTGAAATTCAGCAAAGTGTGCTGCCTCGCCCCAGACCAACACCAGCTGGAGTTGTGTGTCTTCTAGATGCCGGGACCTGTGAGTTGCACAATCCAAATATTCATGAGTTATGAGTGTTGACAGAACTAGTTACAATCCCCAACAGCTACAGGTGCTTAGCACCTCTGAGCAAAACAATTATTTGGGTATTTTCCACTCAAAAATTAGTGAGATATACAGTCAGAGATTCTCAGTGTAGGAAGTCCAGGAGGTCCCTTTCCTTGCATTTTATCTGTTCCTGCAATGCAGCCACAGAAACCTCCTTTCTCATCAGTTAGTTGAACCCAGAAGTAATCTTTGTTCAGCAACCATAAAAATAATATAATCAATCAAGGACCTCTTAAAAAATAATTTTGTCCGCAGTTTAGTTTTTATTCACTGAAAAGAACCCTTTCTTAATGTGTTTTTAGATTAAAAATAAGAAGAAAACTCTTTGATTTCCTATTTAAATCCATATAAATGCTTTTAAAAGGATACAGTGATTAGGCATTATTATTGGTAGTTAAATTCTGTACTTCACCACTTCCATTGAAGAAATTACATTTTATTTTCCTAGTATATTGCAGGGGAAGAATAACATGCCTGTTACACAGAAAACTTGAACTAAGTAGAAAAACACATTTTTAATGGCTACATAATATTACATGTGGATAAAACTGGGGAAATGGGTGGAAGCTGGTAGATACAGGATCAAATGGCTAGAAAGTACAGCAACTGAAGTTGACTTTGGCATATACAATTTACATTGGCCATTTTTTCTGGGGCCAATAGCTTGATCAAAGAAAAGAATAACAGGATCTTTCTCATTCTGGTGTACCATGTCTATTTTGCTACATTCTCTGCCTTTTTTCCTTTTCATCCTGGTCTCTTTTCCTCACCTCACACACACAAACACATAATATCTGCAAATCTCAGGAAAGGCATAACTGAACAGGAGAATGTTTCATTGTCACACTCAGCCTCTGTGCAGATCCACATTCATTGGGGTGAAGCAGATCCTGGAATTTAAAGGAACTCCATGAACTGGGTGATCTACCCACATGTTTGGGACTGCACAAATCCCCAGACCGAGAGTGGTGCAGGATCTCTCCTGGGAAGGGTGTGGGCCTGCCCTTGGCCCTGGGGGTGAGCAGTGAGGGTCACCATGAGGGGAGCATTTCTGGATGTGTGCAGGTCTGCCTTGGGGCTGCTCCCAGTGCTCGGAGCTGATGGCTGGGTGTGCCTGCACTCCACGGGCTCGGGAGCAGAATGTTGCTGTGGGACATGCAAGGACACACACAGACACACTTTCTTGTGAGAAGGTTAAAACTTGTTTATTAAAACATCTGACTCCAAATTTATAGTATTTTTACAAAGACCAGGGATTGGAGAAGAAGGCTGACACCTCTCCCATCCCGTTGGTCAAGACAACTGTCTATCAGTTGTTTATCACACCAAGAGAAAGTATGTAAACAACTTTGTTGTATCAAAAACATACTTCTAATAATAACACCTGTGTGTGAGAAAGAACAAAGAACTATGAAAAACATCAAGTTAGAAAGTGTCTCAGAAAACTTGAAAAACAAGGGTGACAATAGAAGACTAAGACAGTGCAATTTACTGGTAATACAGCACAGTCTGTATTGCAGTGCTTGCATTTATTTATTGCATTTATTTATTTATTTATTGCTCTTGATCTCACATTTCTCTGCTTCACAGCACCATGATGAAGCAAAGTGCTCTTTTCTGTAGTTGCCTGAGGTGGGTGCAAAAAGGGCAGTTTGGGAAGCTGCTGAGTGAGAGTGAGAAAGGAGAAGGTGGCACACAGATTCTTTCATCATTAGTATCTAGAAATGTTTTTCTAGAAAGGGTGCTGAATTTGGGGGTTGTTATTTAGGAGAGGTTTATTGCTGATGGTGTATTGAAAGGCTTTACTGCATTCACTATTTAACAGAAATAAGAGTCTATAACATTTTGTCTTTCATGATGTTATGCCATATTCCCCAAAGGAGTCCCATTAACTTAAATTTCTCAGAATAATATAATGTGGCCTACTGTGTTCTAAAGTACTGTGCACCCACCAGCTAATAAATAAAACACTTTCCACAGCCATTTCAAAAACTTTTCCACCCTTAGAAATTCCCTGGATAAATTATTTTTCTAACTGAAAGGGCAGAGAGATTCTGAACCATCCAGAATCATGGAACCATAAAAAAAAAGATTGAAAGAGATCACACAAAGGTTATCTCGTTCATCTCCTAACTATGCTGAGTTCATTTCTGATAGATATTTGTTTATTCACTCCTTTACAATTTCTGATGATGAGGTCTTCATGACCTATCCAGGAAATTCCTGTGCTTCACTTACCATCAAGAAACATTTTCTCTCTTTAATAAGTAACTTGAATTATTCTTGCTGCAACTTAGAGCTATCAGCTTTTGTCCTATCCACCATGGACACACTGAATGAATTATTTCTTCTTTCTCCCAGCCTTTGGTGCTTATGGATACTTTTACCAAGCACTGATTCATCTTTAAGAGTTGCCTTCATTAAGCTAGATACTCCTAAATTTTTCAGCTTATTCTCAGGGGTGGTATTTCTTGTTGGTCTGCACCAAACTCTTTCCATAGTGAGCTACATCCTTCTTGAAATACAAGCACAAAAGTGGAGAGAGTACCCCAGCTGGGGCCTAACCAGTGCTGGACAGAACTGCATGGCCTTACCAGCTGCCTCATAAATAAATTCATATTTATGCAGTGCTTATCCTGTCTGCATGGCATTACTGGCTTGTGCTGATGAACTGTAACCCCCAGGTCCTTTTCTGAAAGTACCATCACCCAGCTAATTGTTCTTTGGTGTATTTTGATGTTGAGTACTGTTGCTCAGCATGGTCTCCTGGTCTTGTCCAAAATTAATTTAATCCTGGTTTTTCTTAAAGATTCTGTTCCTGACAGTTTTTACATCTATATTATACAGCACTAATGCTGTACTTCTGCAGCTTCTGTCTTTTACGCCACTCAGAAACATACTTTTAGTTTTTCCATAGAATCATCAATGAAACACAGAACAGATATGTGCCCAGGATAGAATATGTGTCTATTTTGATACATCCCTCCATCCCAATGGTCACAACAGTCCTGTGGGGGGATGCTTATTACACATTTTTATGTCATTGACAACTTTTGCTGTATTTTATAGGAATGTTACAGGAAATAGGATTTAAACTCTGCTGAAGTCCTGAGTTATGGGCTCTGCTGCTGCTCCCCTGTCTGCAGACATTCCTGGTTTGTTACAGTAGCACATTAGTCTACGAGGATTTATTCATGTCATAGCTATACTTGCTGTGTATAACTCTTATTATTAGGTTACCTATTCCAATTACCTGCTCCAAATACCTTTTTTACTTCAGAATATTTCTGGGAGAAGAAGTTATATTGACTAGTCGAGAATTTATTGGTTCCTTTCCTGCCTTTTTTTACAGACAATCACTATATTTGACCTTTTTCAGTTTTCTGGTACCTCACTCATCACCAAAGGATTTTAAAGAGAGCCATTAGTGGTTGTGAGAATGAACAGGGAAATAAATACAGCCTTGGTGAACCTGACAGAAAACCATTGGATCTCAGTTTAGAAGCTTTTCTGATCACACACCAGGTGTTAACATTTGGTAACGTTCAATGTGCTGTATAACCTTATATATACACTGTTATGTATTAGAGCCATGCAGCTTTAAACATCTTAATCTCTGGAAGATTTTTTTCAACAGATGGATTATGTGAACCTTGTCTTTTCTGAAATGTTAGGAGAATTAGAAACAAATGTACAATGCTCAGAAGTCCAGGAATTTTCACTCTTGGAAATGGCACGGGCGCTTTCTGGCAAGAGTAAAACCTTTCTGTTTTGGCTCTCAGAAGCAAAGTCATAGTTCATACTCTAAATCTAATTAGAAGACACTAGAAAGAGATTTAAATATTACCAATCTGAAAAAGAAAATTAATATTGCCTAATTTGAAAGGAGAGTAATTAATAAATAAGAGCATAAATTCAAATTGAATATGGCACTCTAAAGACCCAAAAAGAATGAGAGCAGTAATCCTGCAATGGAAATCTCCTTGTCAGATCAGGTGACATCTTACATTGCTGTCAGAGGAACTGCATTATAAATCTATAAATAAGGAAAATTTGGTTCCTAACCTAAATCCTGAGCTTGATAACCATATTTTTTTCCTTAATTAAGATCAAGAAAGATTCTCTCTCTTCTTTAGAAACCACTGGAAAAAAGCTTTCCTGGATTAAGAAAAAGTATTCCTGCTTTGAAACTTGCCTCTTTACACTGTAATCTTCACAGGTGATTTTTAGGTGTTTTACATCCTTTCTATTTCACTCCCATAAAGTGTCAAGCAGGAAAAAGTGGTTGTATTGAAAGAGAGGCTACCTGAACTAAATTCTGATATGTTTACAATTGAGGGGAGTTAATACTTTGATTTAAACTAAATATCTACTGAAGATGTTTTTCTCTGTCATTTTAAACTAATGGAAATAAAATTACAGATAGGTAAAAGTGTTTTCTGGATTCAGGTTCCAGATGGATCAACCTTCTTTATTAGGAATATTCTGGTTATTTTTGTTTGCTATTACTGGTGTATGATGTAGTGTAGCATCCTAAATAGCTAAAATGCTGCATTTAACAGTGATGCTTTTCAAAAAATATATTCTTCTGTTTGTCTCAGCAGATAGGATTTATTCAATTATTATAGTAGTCCCTCAACTAAGAAGAAATCTCCTTTATGCTGCAGAGGTTCTTTCAGTCACTCAAGGCTTTCATATTGTATATAATGGCTGAAATTATTAATGCACTTCCTCTTCAGTAGTGAAGGCTATTAGCTGCTGAGATTAGCCTTGGGGTATCTATCAGAAACTGAACAAAAAATGGGATGTGAGGATTTCTTTTGTTTTGTTTCTTTCATACAAGTTTAAAAAGTGACTTCATTACTCTAAAATTGTTTGCACTTGGTGAGTCACTATTCTATAAAAAGCACCTGGATGCATTTAGCACTTAGAACATGGTTGTTTTTATTTCTCCACTCATCCTTACACCCCGGGAAGCCCCTCTCCTGCAGTGCCAGGGCTCTAACAAGCTTGAATTTCCCCGACAGCCTCACCTGGGCTGGGGCACCACCCACACCTTCACCCCCCACCATGGGTGCTCAATTAGGCTTGGCCCAGAGCTCTCACTCCTGGGTTGAGCTGCCCTGGGTCCTGGCCTCCTGTTCTGTTTCTGCCTTGGTTGGATGTTTGTTCTGCATTTTAGGTAGGTGGTTCTATGTCCTGTCTCTTATTGGCACCACAGGGACTCCCTGGATAGGTCTTTTACATATGGATTTTTCTTTTTTTGTGTGTGCTTTCCTCTGCCCAAGGCCTGGGAATACACAGAGAACTATTTGAGCCTTTGGAATGCATCAGCAGACATTCTATAATTAAGTGTAAATACTTCTTTCTATTTGTTCTATTTAAACAAAGGCTTGAAAGGATAGAGCAGTGTGGCCATGTTTCTAAAGGCTTGGGAAGCCACTGCTTATCTGCAGGGGTTTTATCAGAATAGTCAGAACACATTAGGCTCAGACCCTCTACAACTGGAACCTTGTATGGCTTTGAAGAAGTTATGATGACAACTGAACTTGAATGATTAGCATTAGGCTAAAATGTAATTATCTCAACTAAACAGATAAATCTACTCTAATAGAGAAATGGCTCTTTCACACAGCACAATTAAAACCAGGAGTAGAAGAGGAGCATTGGCAGTTCCTACTATCCTGAAGACTGTAGCCAAACCAGCAAAGATTTAAGGAAATGACTCACAGTACTCACAAGAAAGAAAAATATCATAGTAATGGCAAGGAAAGCTAGGTTAATGCAACCAAACTGTTCAAGTCAAGTTTACTAGCCCACAGAGGCAGAGACAGGAAGCACTGAAATGACTGAATAACATTCCTAAAACAAGTCTGTAATAGTGTTTTGTCAGGTTAGTGACTGTAAATGTCCAAGAACTCCAGTGGACATGTAGGAATACATTCTGCCCTTGCATGTTTTCATACACACATGCTGGAGTAAATGACTTTGCATGTGAAACAGATAAAGATTTGATCCAGAGATCTCAGTGTAATGAATGCTCTTTGATAATGTTGTGAAGCATGTGCTTCAGTTTGTCTAATAAATACCTGAGTCTCAAAATGCTAATAAGCTAATTTTCATAGAGTTACTTAAAAAAAAAGAAATAAAATCCTGTGCTTTGTTTATTTTTGGGTAAATGTTTATACTGCTCTTGAAAAAATAAAGGGTGCCTCTAAATGTGTTTATTAGCCAGACTAATAATTTAGGAATGCTCTCTATCTTACTGCATGGATAATCTACAGAGAGTAAAGAAAAGCCTGAGATTCCAAAAGATTCTATCACATTTTAGAATAATGTGAAAAACTTATACTGTAATGTAGTATTTATTTCCAGAGTTAAGCGCTTATTTTAATGATGTTTTTCTGGAATATTTGGTGTTGCCTTCAGTACACTCTCCAGTGGGCCAAGATAGCAGGGCTGCTTGACTGAGAGCCTTTCTTTTTCCTTTTTCTAAAAAAGCACTCACCTGATGACTGGATGGAGGTAGTGGGCTCAGGATAGCACACAGTCCTGAATGGATCTTGTTCAGAACATTATCACCTTAAGGGTGGTGATCAGTTTCTGTAGTAGTTATACAGGGAGAGTGCTGCCTCCTCCTATGGTTTAATCTTTCTGCAAAGCTTGGGAACGACATTTGGATTAAAGTAAATTTGCTTCTTTTAAGCATTGTTTGGAGAAGTAGCTGTCTGGGACTACCAGCCACAAGTCCCCATAGTGTAAGGTCTATTAAGGTGTCTATACAGGAGGCATGAAGGGCAAGTACCTTGGTAAATGTGTTGTACGTGCAGCTGGCCTGCCTTCTGTTTGAATGCCATACTGTTTGAGCTGGGCTGGTCACCAGAGCAGTTCCAGGTGTGCAGGTATGTCTTCCACGGCAATCTGAGAGGCTTGGGGGGCTTCAAGGAATGTGGCTTCATGCACTCTGTCACAAATGCCAAAATATGGAGTAATTTTGTACTTCTTTGGAAGCATATTGCACTTCTGTGTGTGGTTATATGTACAGCTCTGCAGAGATGAAATGCAAAATCATCCAACAGTCTTCCTTTTTGGTCCTAGTACATGCACTTTAAATTAGATGAATAACTAACTTGACTTGGTTAACCCTAGGGGAAGGCCTTTTAATAATTAACCTAAATAGTTGTGGGAGTTTTGCACATTTTGCTCTAAGAATGTTTCGCATTTTATGCTGAAATGGGCTGAGTGTGTCTTATCTGACTCTGTCAGGATATTTAAAATAAATCTTTTGAATCCAGTACAAAACCACTGGCTGAGACCATTGAGCTAAATCAATCCAAACAGGTGCAGCAGGGACTTCACTGACAAGAACAGTGCCCTTCCATAAGGCATCATGCCTGAGAAGGAGCTGCTGGAGTTAGGGAACAGCATAGTGATTTTTGCAGAGTGGTGTAAGAGCAGGGAGGTGAGGACTCTCAGTTATGGGGTGTAACTGAGAATATTGCAGTCTAAAGAGCTTCTGTAAAGGTGTTGTGTTCCAAATGATGCTCCCTTAACAAACCTGTACCTTTCCTGAACCCATTTTCTGTAACAAACTGGACAGTGCTGGAGTGGCCAAGGGCATACAGGACTTGAGGTGAGAGATGAAAGAGACGTGATCGTTGTATATTGAAAAAAAAGCAAAAAAATACTGTATATAAGACAATCCTTCCCCAGTGGATGAACAACTACTGCAGTGATGCAGAACACTGATGTAGAGAACAGACTTATTGAACCCCCTTGCAGAGTGCAGTGGTCAAGAGACACACCTGCAGGATCCTGTCCTGCCCCTCAGGAGGTGTGGGAGAGCAGGGTTCAGACACCAAGGGATAGGCACCCTGTGGAACCACAGCATCAGTGTTTGGCTGATACCACAAAATCATGGGCACAACTGTTGTGAAGTGGCTCAAGCTGACTGACTGTGTATGCACACCTTGATATCAAGAGAGCTAGAGGATTGAGGGGAATTCTGTGTGAGATGAAAGAAAGGTTCACTGTGGTGCTTAAGCCTTGCTTCATGTGTACAAAAGAATCACCAAAATCAGTAGTGATTGACTGAATTCATATGTCTGCTTAGTTCTTACTGGAAGGGAGTGTGTTGTAAGAGTGATACTTCCAACTCTGGCCTGTAAAACAATCCCCAGCAATATGGCATGAGAAGGAGATAAAAATTTGAATTTGTAAGAGAAAAAGCTTGACAAGTGGCACATAACATGCAGTGAGGAATAGTGTTTTGGAAGGTGGATTGTTCCCTATTTAAAAGTAGATGTTTCAGTTGGGGCCACAAGCTTTTGAATTCTTTTCCCACAGTTTAGAAGGCAAAAGTTGTACAAGAACACTTAAACCTGTTGGGCACTAATATTTATTTTGGTTTTGAGGCAGCATTGCCAGTTAGATGCCATTATCATTTTTGTGAAACCTCATCTTTTTCTGTCATGGAGCTGATAGAACAATGGCTAATCATTGAAAAGCTTCCATGTGCTTGCACCAGGTTAAGTTTCACAGGCAGCATTCCTGGGTCTTAGAAATGAGCTGCTGTGGCACTGTGATTCCTGAACTATGAGAAAATGTTTTCTTTGGTTTACAGGTGGGTTAATATTGGAAATACCTATGAACAGTGCCAGGTATTATTTGCTGTGATCAGGAACACCAGTTTAGTTTTAATCTTGTGTTTGGGAGCAATACATCAGTCATGTGCACTCAGATAGCACTGACAGAGCAAATTTCAGAATGGGTTTTTGGCATCTTTCTACTGTAGTTACAGAAATTCAGGCAGGTCCAAAATATGATTTTTCACCACTTGTTTTCTTTCTTAAGAGGCATTAATTAGATCAGGGTTGTGTTTTTTAAGAAATTGCCTCTTTGTACACTTACAGCTCAGGTGCTACTCTTAAAGGCAGTATAATAAAGGAAGGATTAGTTCAATTGGTGATTTTTTTGGGTTCGTTTAAGTGAAACATGAGACATTAGGAAAACTCTGCATTTCTAGACTCTTAGACATCTTTTGCCCATGCACTTATTTTAATGTTTAGTCTGTTCTAAGCATTTGGGGATTATTTTCTATAGATTTTGCTTAATTTTGCTGGAATGGACCAGTCTCTCACGTTCAACTTGTCTGGCTGGAAATCCCGAGGAAGAGGAGGTGGTTCTCAGGCTTTGTAGGGCTTTTTACTCCCCCTTCACCAGTGTCATGATTTCTTTCAGGTTCTTCTTTTGCTCAGCCAGTGGCTTGTTGGGGATTCTCCAGCAGCCTCCACTCCCCCTAGAGCAAGCCAGAGGTCTGTGGTGTTGTGGGTGAAATCTGCTCTGGATTGAGCAGCTCAGCCCAAGAGGACCTAGGTCTGAGAAGTGCCTGCAGGGCAGTGGCTGATCAAGGAAGGCATCCCAATCATTGGCTTGTTTAGGAATAATTGGCATTTTGTATGTTTATTACCACCCACGTCATAAACCTGGAACAGTCCACAGTTGCTGGAAGCTAAATAATAAAGGACCTAAGCAGTGACTCTCAACATGCTGGATTCAAACATAAACACAGCATGAAATGACCTGTGGACCTTCACCTTCCTTGCAAGATATGTGATTAAAACAAAAATTAACCCAGAAACCTTCTTAGCTTAGTGAAGAATATGCTGATGTTGACCTGGATTGACACACTGACCCAGTACAGTGGGAATAATCCCTGACAGTTTATATGGCTCTTACGATGATGTAATAAATTTTAGTATGAATATGAACTATTGTTTAGTGTACAAATGGGTTCCTCATGTTTTTCCCTTAGAGGTTTTGAGACTTCTAGTGCATTGTTGTGAATATATCATTGCTTTTTTGTCTTGCTGTCAAGTAGAATGGCTGGAGATTCTATGGTTTAGGCATGGTGTGAAAACACATTGTCCAAGGGCATGGGGCTAAGGATTGCTGTGAGTAAGAACACAGCACTGGACTCAGTTGCTTAGTCAGATGTACCAGAAATATGCATAATGTACCACTGCTCTGGTGTTTATCCAGCTGGAAGAGGATGTTGTCTTAAGAAACGACCTGCAATTAATAATTAAAAAATATTTGTCAACTATTTGGTGTATTTTTGTTTTGTTATGTAGAAAAGATGTATTTCTTTTCCTCTCTGACAAATGAAATCAGCTGTTGCTGGAGTTTTCTATAGTGCTGGAAAGTAAAATGTGCCTCTAATAGTTTATGGTGGCTCGAAATCAGCGCTGGTAGAATGCCTAAAAATTCCTGCTTCCTGTTGAAAGTACATTCAGCACACTGGGACACATTTGTCTGGATGTGATCTGTGGGTCTACTTTTTTTATTTACACTAAATTTGCAGTGATTCCTGTTATTTCAAACCACATACACCCACACAGCTATGGTTACTTGGAATCTGTCTTTGACTGGAATATATCAGGAGTAATTGGGTTGGTATGCCATCTTTTGTTGATAATTAGAAACTCTTGGATCTGACACAAGAAGTTAACAAATTCCCTGTACTTAGCCATATGCTTTAGAAGTTCTTGCAACAGCAATTTTCAGGTCATTTGTCTGGCTAGAACTTGAGAAGAAACATATGGCTACTGCTTATGTCCTGCCTTATTATTCTTAAGAGTATTATTTCATAAACAGAAAAGAGCTCATTAGCTGGTAAATTATTCATAGACTTTGCTGGAATTGTACCAGATAAGCACAGGGACTCTTGAAAGGGGTTTTTTTAACTGCCCGCACTTGGAATTGTCTGGGCAGAAATATATTTTTCTTTTCAGTAAGACAAATAAAACCCTACAAAGCCATTCATCTCAGTTAAATCCAACTGGATGGCAATTTCATGTTAAATACTTCTCATGTGTGATTAAAAACCACTTGCTAATAAATCATGGCTGCAGTTGCAACTTGCATTCTGATGAACTGTGTATCGCTCGTTGTAAGTCATTAAAGAGCTCATATGCATAGCAAAGAGGACGATATTTAATTACGTGGTTACATCTGCTTAAGCCTATCCCGGATCCCATTTCCAGTGGTCCTTCCCGGTAATGTTCAAATATTCTCTGGTGCCACCTAATGGTAAAATTGTCCTTTTACTCTGGGGTGAGACTGAACCATGGGCGCCCGCCACATTTATTGCTGCACTTACGCCCATCAGGATCAGTGTTGTGGCATGTCATTAAAAAAAAAAGGCTCCTGACCCTAATTGTTTCCAGTCAAAACATTTCACTGCTAAAGGAAAAGGTACAGTAAACCCTGTAGTACTTCCTTTAACTGTTCTAACTGAACTGTTTTTTAAAAGGTTTGGACACAAGCCTGAACCAAACCAACTAGATCTTAAATCAAAGCTGTATTCCGACAGTAACCCTTAATTTCCTAAAAGCCAAATGCTTCTCACCCTTATTCTACTGGGAATACAACGTTCATATTTGTGATATAGCTTTGTGTTTGTTTTTTTTCTGTATTCTTGCCGCAATGCTGCAATTTCCAGGCAATGGAAATGCCTTGCTGCCTGTGGGAAATGCACTCAGGATAGATGTGAGCAGTGCCCCTCATTTTCACCCTTTCTGTAGCTCCTGAGGGCGGTGGGTGACTGCAGTGAGCACACCCCACAGGGCAGGCAGGGTGCAGAATGCCAGTCTCTTTACCTGCCCAAAGTAACATTTAGGACACATGGATCTGACTCTTTCCTGTCTGCAGGTGGTTTTCTAGTTTCCCTTTTAAGATTTGGTCTCTCCATTATCTTTTTATTTCTGTTTGCCTACCTTTAAATATGCTCTAGCAGTGGGAAGTGAGCATGCTTAGGTTTGCTTTTGGATGTCACTGGGGCCTTGCTATGACAGTTTACATTCTTTTCTTGGAGTGGGTGGGGAACTGTTCTGTTAGGAAAGAAAAAATAACTTCCTGCTCTAAATAAAGTAAAAATGCATGTGAATAAATACTTAGCTCAGTTGATTTGAGCCTGGTGCTAATGATGCCAAGGCTGTGTGTTTAATTTCTGTATGGGCCATTCACTTAAGGGTTGGACTTGATGATCCTTGTGGGTCTTTTCCAGCTCAAGGTACTCTGTGATAATTTATCTCAAGTCAGTAGGGAAAGAAACAGTAGTGGGGCAATAATAGATGTAATTCTATGATTCTTATAAGAAGTTGGTGGGAGGGACAGAGTGGCCAAAGGATGTTGCAAAAGAACTACTTAAATGAACTGTTTTGCAATCATCTGGAAAAGAATGTTCGGTATGTTTTCACTGATCAATTCTGCTATCACACATTTTCTGAATACCTGGTTTAGATGGAATTAATAGAGTTGAGGAAAATAAACAGCAGTACCCTCGAGACAAGGAATAGTTTTATCCAAATAGCTGAAATATTAGGTTGGCTGCCAATTTCTGAGTATCAAAAGGCTATTGAATAACGTAATTGTCAGTTATTCTAGTCAGAACTGTCTGTGCCCAACACAATGTGAGCTGCAGATTTCTACTCTAATGTCCTTTTGAGCACCAGACTTGCAATTCTGAATCACCTTTCAATTCCATTGTTGAGTCCTTCCTTCAAGAACCATCATCCTTGCAAACAAAAACCAGAGCTCTGCTACTGCTTTTGGAGAAGTTTCATTTCAAAGTGAATTGTTCAGCTGCTTAGCTATAGGATAGTTGTGTTTTGGAGTTAGAGTTGACAGCTTCTTTGTGGAAATTCTCTTTTGGGAGGAATGAAATAAAGCACCTTTCTGCTTTGTCCTGGGTGTTCTAGAAAAGAATTGCTGTCAGGCATTAGTACATGTGAATAACGTGAATCGAGTACTCACTATTAAAGTGGCATTTTTTCCCTTTGCATAAGCATGACTAGGGAGGAAAATATTGTGGGCCAAATTGTTTGCAGATGTGACTGTTGTGGTTTCATTGAGTTACAGGCAGATTTGAAAAGGCTTTGTCCCAATAGGAGATAATATGTGCAAAGCACTGCTGATGGTCTGGCCAATTTGTGGGTTCTCAGTCTGAGCTGAGAAACTGGCACTCTGTTTCTGAAAATCTGGCTTTGAGGACTGTACCATGTTACAAAACCAGAGGGCTTGGCCCACATATGAAACTAACTGCCTGAACAGAAGTTTTTCCTTTTATTTAGGCCAACCCAATAACAAAATTGTGTTTCCTTCCTTGACTTGTAGATAAAGAAAAGAATCCTTTTCTGTGGGTGGATGGCTCCTGTCCTCAAAGGCACTTGTCACTGGCTGCAGTGCTTTATATTGGCTCCCTCTTTGGCTGGGATTCTTCTAGAGGAAAAAAAGGCCAAAGAATTCAAGTTAAAGCTTTCCACCATGTACAGAAAACATCTTCATCCTTCCTGTTTGTCATTGTAAGCAAACTGTTCTTGCTTTCGTGATCCCTCATGATCTGCAGCTCATAAGCCCCAGTCGTGAGTAACTGTCAACTCCAAGGGCTTAAAAATCATGAATCTGGCCCAAAGTCATGACACTGAGATACCTTTAAGCCAAGTAGCTCATGCTTAGGATCACTTTCTCTGCATCAGGAATGGAGAAAGGAAAGAAGGAATTAATTTTCTCATTATGGGTTTTCAGTGGGTGAAGCCTCAGAGATAAACACTTGTCGGCACTGCTGACTAGTTCTGTTCTAGCTCTCTGGTTGTGTTTGCAGCCTTGGGTGAGACAGGTCATGCCCTAAGCTCAGAGTGGAGCTGCATTTAATCTCTTTAAAACCATCACCTGCCTCCACAAGAAGTGTGGGACCCAGCACTGGTATTTCCTATATTTAAAACTGAAGATTTTCTTAACACTAGTACCACCTCAGCTGTGCTGGTAGTACCACTTCAGGTGTTGCTGGGCTGATTTTGAACTGTATGTCCCAGAGGAAAACTAAAAGCAGAGCAGTTAGATTTTGGCTATTTGCTTTGAGGCCCTGTTTTGGTTTTGTGGTGTTTTTCATGTAACAGCTATGTCAGATGTGAGATCCAGGTCTAACAGCACATTACCTTGACAGTGGACTGTGTGTGGTTATTTTCAGAGGACTCTACAGGAGACTCAGATTGAGCATTTCTTTAGGATCATAGTCATGGGGCAGAAAACACACTGCATGCTGAGTTCTCCTGTGAGTCACAGGCTAAAGGAATACAGGGGCTTAGTGGGTTTGTATGCTGGCACAGAACCCTGGAGTCAGAAATTAATCAGTAGTGAAGCTCAATCAAATATAATCTACTTGCTGCTGGAAAGAGAATGAACAAATTGCTGGTATCTGTTACCACCATGGTGCTGGTGCCTGGAAAATGCTGTGGGTAGGGCCAGGACTGATGTATCCCACTGGCAGCCCTTATCAAGGCTCCTGCAGAGCCCTTCTGAAAATGAATGTCATTCCAGAGAGATCTGTCCAGGCAAACAGGCTTCCTGTCTGTGGTAGGCAACTTATTAAAATGGGAGCTGGATGCAAAATGTGGATCCAGGTCTGGCCCTTTGTTTTCTTAGAAGCTTTTAGCAAATTCAAATTTTACCTCATTACTTTCAGGTTCTTCATGGTTTTCGTCTGCTTTTACCCTGGCCCCTGGAGGTCTCCCTTCTTACTGAGTTTTAGTTTCAGAGCAAATTACTATAGGAGTCTGAAACAATCTTTTTGAATCTGAGCCTCTGGGCCACCTTCTTGAAGCCTCTCTTGCACCACTGATACCAACATCTGCAAAAAAAACCATCTCTGGCTCCTACTTCCTTGGTCCCCTCTGCTGT
This sequence comes from Thryothorus ludovicianus, assembly GCA_013397245.1. NCBI lineage: Eukaryota > Metazoa > Chordata > Aves > Passeriformes > Certhiidae > Thryothorus > Thryothorus ludovicianus. The sequence continues at coordinate 473,888 of VZTB01013357.1, read as the reverse complement.
CAGCCCTGTCCTTGTTCACATGTTTTTGTAGACTTCAAGTGGAGGGATAGAATTTCAGAGAACTTTTCTCAATGTAAAGGCAGTAGAGGTCAGGGTCTGCAGCTTTTTGGGAATGGCTTCTGGCCCCTGTAAGTAAATCCTCAGTCTCTCATAGAGGCTACAAGGTCAGTGACCAAATTCCCCAAAAAACCAAGACCCTGACAAACTGCAGTCTGTTCCCTGTGTCCTGGAGTATAGACGGGACATCCAGCTGCAGTGGGAGACAAGTCTGTAATGTTGTTGAGTCAAGGCAGTAATATTCCAGAGAATCTCCCACAGTACAAGGGTGCTACCAGAAAAGAGATGGGCTGCCTGGGATAGGAACTTGCTGAGCACATTGTGCCTGAAATAAGACTCCCCACCTGAACATGATGAAATCTGTGACTGTCCTCAGTACCACAGTATTTCTGTGGTATTCATGAGCTTTAGCCCCTTTAGTGATTGATTGAATGTCTCAGAGGCAGTGGGAGTACTGGTGTTTCAGTCCTTTTGGCAAGTGCCTATCTCATACTATTCCTTGTCTGTTAGGTTTTACCCACTTAATTTTAACAAAAAAATCCCTCAAGCTTGAAAGACTTAAGGGACAAAAAAAAAACAACTGACCTCTCTGGATTTTTCTTCTATCTGTTCCTCCTAATAATCTTATCAGAAAGATGCTTGACTCGTTAAATTTGCTGAACTATTTGTTCCTGATAAACCTTATCACGCCCACTCTGTGCTCTGAGAGTGCCCTCTCGTGTCTGCAGTCCCGGTGGCAGCGCGGGTTTATTTCCATGTTTGCTGCCCGGGGTGATGATCGCTGCCGCAGCAGCTCCTGCCGGGTGCTTGGCAGCCCGGGATGCTCGGGACTCCGCCCGGGGTTACTTTGCCTTTCTGGGCAGAGGAATGCATTGCAGCAGTGGGACACCCTCGTTGTTTGCCTCTTCTAGTAAATTGATCTACTTTTTTACAATGCTGTTGCTTGATATTCCTTGACAGACTTGTCTAGGAAATCCCTGTTGTTGTGTGAGGGAAGCACGCTGACCTGTCTGCTTTGTTACTGTCGATTTCTCAGTCCTGCATGCGCAGCCATGCCTCGTTTGTTCACCTTTTTCCCCCAAAGCCACCATCTATTTTGTTTTGCCTGGGTGGGTTGTTTTGCTGAATGCCTAATCAGCTGCCAAGTCACCCATTCTTCTCTAAATGCCAGAGAGCTTCAGCTGCTCCAACAGCACCTGAAAGCCTTTGGCATTTTGGGGTCACTGGTCTGTACTTGCTGTCAGTGCTAATACTATTTGATTTTCAATATTAGATTTTATGCCTTGTGCAAAGCTCTATGTGGCCCAGATGTTTAACTGCAGTGTCCACGGCCATAGGTTCTTAACCCACAAAAACCAACAGAGAATTGTAAGGAAGCCCAAAACGAGGGTGATGTGTGTACACATAAATCAACACTTTAGCTCTGTGTCTTTCAAAGCAAGCAACGAGCAGGATTTCATCTCAGCACCATAGGCCAAAGCAGGAAGAATATTTTAACAAGTTGTTTAAGCTAGAAGGGAATCTTACAAGTGAGAAAGCATCAGCCAGAAAAAGAAATTGCAAGATACAAAGATGAAATTGAGTTTCTTTTTTTTTTTTTTTTTAAATCCCTGAATATGGGCAGATAGAGAACAATTTATTAAACTACCAGCTCCACTTAGAAAGGTATTTAAATTTATTAGCAAACTCAAAGTGATAGGGAATGAATAAGTGGGCTCTTACAGACAGGAAAGAAGAAAGGAATGGCATTATAAATGATTTTTGCTGTCAGTTAATATTTAACTCATAAATGCCATTAGTCAATGAACCCAGTGTCTGAAACCTCTACGCTGCTTTTAGACAGCAGTATCTTTCAAAGTGTATGAATTAAACAAGCAGTTGCTACTGACTTGGATCACATTTCAAAGTTTCTGTCACTAGCAGTTGTATCAGCAGCACTGAAAGTGATGCTGATGAGCCCCTCGTTGCTCTGGTTTGTGGCTAACAGCAACACACACTGGTAAACTTAGGCCCATGCTCTATTATTTTACTGTTTCGCATGCCAGGACTTCATTTTGTCAATTCAGGTTTTGATTTGTGAGGCTGAGCCCACAGAGAGAGTGGATATGGAGTTAAATCTGTTTTCTCTTATTTGCTTGCTCTGCTTTTGGTACCCTGACCCTCACTTCCCATGTCCCATGTGTCACAGCAGTGGGAGCAATTCTGTAAAAATGCTGGGAGAAGAGTCATGGCCTTTGATCTCAGCTGTGACAGGACTCGAGGTACATTAGCTAGAAGTACACAAAAAACATGGGACTTGCTACTGAACAGCAGGGAAAATCCTTTGGCCTGATAACAACGTTGATGACTTACTTTAAATGATCCACAAGACCAAAACATTGCTCTAAAATGTCCTCCTTGAAAAAAATCTGTCTGTGCTTCTGATGTGATGCAGGTTCAGCAGGGATGGGGAAGCACATGGGAAGAGCTGATGACAGCTTAGGACAGGCTGAACTGAAGGCATTGAGCCTCTCAGAAAAATGGAGTAGGAAGGACTGCAGAAAGTATGAAGACAAGAAAGGAGGTGGCTCAGGAAATGTTTATGGTCAGACATGGCCTAGTAGGCCAGGATTAGTCAAATGGGAAGAAGAGGAAAAGGAAAGATGCCAAAGAGCTTTGAAAGAGAAGGACTTGTGAGGGCTGAAGATGGGGAGCTGTGCACATAAGCAGCTGCTTATGTAGGGGTGGGAAGAGCACTGAGGGTGTAATGCAGCACCTTTGGTTTTCTTGTGGATGAACCTTTGAAACTTTGAGGACAGCAGTCAGCGCTGAGGCCCAGCTTAAACCAGGGCACTCAGAGACCACCCCAGGAGCAGGCTCTGGGCTTGAGTGAGTTGAACACAGGTTTGCAGCCTGGTGCACACAGACACAGAGGAAAGGTCAGTGGAGAGGAACATTCCCTGTGCTCCTGGGTTCTATTACAGAGCATGGCTGGCTGCACACATGAGCAAAGCAGGCAGGTACCTGCTCTGCTTGTATCAGAGGTGATGGGTTTTGACAGAACAGCATGTTCTTCTCTACAGCTGAGCTCTCTCCTGAGTGCAGGGGCTGTGGCTGATGGAGGGGTTGGTGTGTGTGGGAGAAAGCTCCTCCTGTGAGTGAGGGACTGGCATCACCAGTGGGCACTGCCCTGCTTGGTTCCCAACTTTGGCTGCAGGACCAGTAATTTGTGTTCTTCAGGGCTTTCCACTGGGCTCTGCCTCAGCCAGGCCTCTGTGTGGGGCAATGGCCAGGGAGAGGAGGAATAAAGGGGAGCTGGTGAATCTGGGAAGAGAAGGACCTTCTGGCTCTTTTCAAAGTCCCTCTGAAATAGCTGCTGTTCTCTGAACCTGGACTCCTTCCTTACAGGTCCTTAACCATCAGTCAGCTTGGTGCAACACCAAGCCTTTGTTTCTGTGCCATCTCAGACTGCTCAGCTCTCTACCCTCTTTCACGCTCTCCTTCTACCCCTTCCTCACTCCTCTTGACTACAGCCCTAAATGAAGATAGTACTGAGAACACAGAGCCAGTTCTGTTGTAAAAAAACTGCTTTAGTAGAAACACTTATACTAGCCAAGGTGCCAATGTATCTCCAAGGGATTTTTTGTGGCATTTCTGTATAGAGAGTAAAACCAAAGGTTAGTGCTCTGACAAACTGAGGGCAGGGGATTAAGAATATATCTGCAATTAGACAGATCTTCCTGTTCTTTCTCTATTATAGTTATGGTTGTTATTACAGTCAGTTGTAGGGCATCTAAGTGAAATTCATCCATAGTATAACTGCATGAAAATGAGAAAGAAGGCAGAAAACATTGAGATTTCAAAGTGGAGATGACCTCTGTTGCTCTCTGAGCTCAGCCTATTTTTGGCAGGAGGCAAATGAAGCGAGGGCCTGCCTTGGAATGAAGGCAGAGCAGCTGCCAGCCCCTGTAATTAGCCAAAAGGCCTGTGGAGTGTGGACAGGAGGCTGCAGAGCACGTGGCTCCTGCCATGGCACTGCTCAGTCCAGAACAGTGCCTGCAGGAATGCAAAGCCCAGCCAAGCCCAGATATTGCAGCTGCTCCCTGGGGAGGCCTGAGCCCTCATCTGAGGCTGGACAGTCACAGTGTGCCCTGGACTGAGAGTCTTTGGAGCAGGACACTGAACCCTCAGCCTCCACATGGGGACTGATTTGGGCCTTACCAAGGGCCTCCAAACATGCTTGGATGTAACAATTGCTCAGAGTAGACTGGGACTTTGACCCTGAATTGCAAGAGAATGACTCAAGTACACAATAATGGATTTAATCATTTGTCTGTGTGTTTAGTGTAATTGTAGAGGAAAAAGAATTACTACAGGCAAGATTTCTCTGGAAGCCTCTGGGTTAGTGAAACTATCACATCTCTTTATATGTAAATTCCAGGCCTGCCAAGAGCCTACGTGCAAAATACTTTTTGCTGATAATACATGATGAACCTAAGGGAGTTTATGAGGACTTAATCTTCTTTTTATTTTTTTTTTAACTCTCTCATACCATATACAGAAAGTAACCAAGGAAACAAGACAACCAAAAAGTGTTTGTCAGAATTTTTACTACAAATATTTTCCCTCCAAGATATTTAGTAGGAAACCACATTTAATTTTTCTCAAAGCAATGCATTCATTGCTATCAGCTGGCTTAAGGATGCAAAGAATGAATATATTACAGTCAGGAGTCACAGAGTCATAGACATGGGCTCAATATCAGATGATAAATCTTTCTGTGGCAAGATTCCTCAATTGCTGCTTTCCTCCATGGGCAGTCATACAACAGTGCATTTGTACACTCCCCAGAAAAGCTGGATCCAGAGTCAGTTCCTGGCCTGAATTTTGTCTGTTTCTAACCAAGCACAGTTTCTTTGTAGGAATGAAACCAAGCAAGCATGCAGGTAACAGGGGAAGATGTAGTTCAGCCTGCTTAACTCCACGTGTGGACCTATACATCAAATCCACTGCTTTTTCAGTTTCTTTTTGTCTCTTTTCTTGTTCAAGCAGTGAGGAATCTGTTTTTCAAGAGCAGTCTGATTTGTGGGGTCTCTCAGTGCCTCGTTAGCTGCATGAGTTATGGAAAGTGGAAAACTCTCTGGGACTTGAAAAATGACACATGCTTCTTGTGAGGCATTTCTCCCACACTTCAGTGCTGGATTTCAGGAGCATTTTAGGTAAACCATCTATTTCTCATGGGTACTCTAGGGCTATTTTATTTCCATGTGTATGAGTTTGTTTCACAACTCTGTTTTTAATGCAGTTTTTGAATGAGACAGGGAAAGAAAAAAATCACCCCATCTTACACCAGAGAGATGTACAATCATCTAAGATGTGTTTTGCTGTAGGATCTTATGGCTTTAAGTTTTTCATTTGTCAGCGTAGTTCAGTCTGCAGGGACTTTGACTTGGATTGCTGTAGGTTTTGATAACAACCTTCATTCACTCACTTCAAAACTTTCCTTTAAAACCTTCAACATTTCTTCCTGGTCTTCACAACTTTGCTGTGATATCTGACAGGGATGCCAGATGGCCCAAAGAGATAAACATCAAACAAGTAGAGTGTCCCAGCCTCCAGCCCCTTGATGGTCTCTGTGGTGACAGCTCGCTGGAGGTTTAGATCATAGAAGTACTTGCACAGCACTTTCTCTGATTTGTGCCGAGATTCAGGCCCAGAGCACCTGTCTGCACTCTGCAGCTCCCTCCAGATCTGATCCTCTTCAATCCTTTTTCTGTACACACAGTACTTGCTCTCCTCTTGTGTTCCCAGCCAGGCAATGGTCACAGACCTGCATGTTCTCAGTTTACTGAAGGATTTGATTTTTAAGCTCTCTGGAAGAAGTGGGAATAAGGGCTTGTGGAAATGGGGGGATGCCTGTACCTTCACAGAAGAGTTAGATTCTTCTGTGGACCTCAGCTGCACCAAATAGGTGTCCAGAGGCTTTCCCTTCAGGGAGAAATACCTCAGCCCAGAGAGATTTTCTGATGCCACTGTTTTGCCATTTCTTGTTATGTGAACCTGAATTTGGCCTCGACACAACTGAAAGGTGAAGTGGATTTTCTTGTGCCTCGCCTGGTACTGCAGACTGTAGAATTTCTGCTTTCTCCCATCCAGAACCACATGAATCACTTTGCCATCTTTCAACTCTGTCACCTTGGGTTCAGGTTCTTCCAGGGTCCTGGCGAATGTCCCGGTGTATGCAGCACTGGCATTTGTAAGGAGATTGACAATAAAAACATCAAAGTAATACTGAGTGCTGGGGCTGAGATTGGGCACTGTGTAAGTGTTCTTGGTGCCCATGCACACCTGCCTGACTTCCCCACTGCTCACCTTGTTGATGATGCTCAGTTCACTGTTGGACAATATCATCACCTGCTGCGGCTCCAGAAGGTACGGAGAGAGGGACAGAGCTAACGTGGGTGGCAGCTTCATCCCAGAGGACCTGATGGCCGTCTCAGCAGCACACAAGCTCTTATAGTTGTGCTTTTCATTGACTAGGAGGCAGTACTGGACGCTGTCCCCGTGCTGCAGGACGGAAGGGCTGTGTTTCCAGGTCAGAGTCACCGTAGTGTGGCCCACGCCAAGCACGTCGATGCGCGGGTCCGTCGGCAGCTCGGGGTAGAGGTGCCCAGAGGTGGTGTCAGTCGTCAGGTACACGGTGATGTGCGTGTCTCGCTCCGTGGAGAGGAACTCCAGCAGGTACAGGGCAGAATGGGAAGACATCCCCATGTAAGTCTCTACAGAATTCCCCTTGTAGTTGAAGATGGTGGACACCACGCTTGAAGCCTTCTGAGATTTGGAGACCTCCTGTGTATCGTGGCCACCTGCAGGCAAAAAGCAGACTTGTAACTTGTGCTTTATTTCACATCTTTTAGAACAAACCATACAAGTTTTACTGTTAGGGAACATTATATTTTCTTCTTGAAAGCAGCAATTATAACTAAAAATATGTTTTAGTAAAAATATGTTGCTACTGGCAATTTATTAAAATAAAATTTGAGAAGCTTTTATTTTAGCAGTGCAGCTGTAGAATTAGGTTTTCAAAAATACTATAATTATGAAACCACAGCTTGCAAAAGCTTGGCTTGTATCATGCCTAGTGCCCCTACAGTTTTCCTCTTCTATATGCTGTCTCTTAGGGTACTTTACTTTAAGAAGACTCTTTATTTCTATGATATGTTTATTCTTTGGATTAGTTTTAGGCCATTGTCTCATGAAGAGAGAAAACTTATCAATTCAAAGGAGTATAATTTGAACTCCTTAGTCAGGTGTACCTGCTGGACAGGTAAGAACTTGTTAATGGCAGCTTTTAGATTTTTAGTTTGAACAATTAATTCAAAAAATCATGCAAGAGAAAGCAATTGCCTTTTAGGGTAAAAGCAGTATGCCATGGTAGATGTGGCAAGAATAAGTGGCTAAATCTTCTCTGTTTTGTGTGGAGAGCAAATAGTTGTCTCAAGTGACCTAAGCCACAGAAAAATAACTGAGGCAGCAGAGGGAAGTTCAGCCCAGTACCAAGAGCTTATGAAATTGGTCTGTTTATGCAGCCTGGAAGACATGCAGTTGTTCCCAAATATTAACCTCAGATGTAGACATTTTCATATCTAGTTCTCAATTTATTTGTGTGGAGGGCAGGCTCTAATGGGTTTCTGTGTTTCACCCATGGAGACCAGGTCAGTCCATGGCAATTTAAAGGAGGGAACCACAAAATATTTAGGCTTGTGAGAAATTTCCTATGACACAGTTATCCATAAGGACCTTACGTTTTCTTTGCCTCCACTTAGGCAAAGAAAGGCCTTACCTGGTGCTGCTTTTCCTGGTGGAGACTTGTACATGAGTATGCTCCATTCAATGGGAACATCACAGGGTGTCACTGTTATGGAAAAAGGGGCCAGCACCCTGCTCTCTTCCAAAACAAAGTAGTACCTGTAAATGTGAATAGAAATAGAGGGAATGCATCAGGGAATTCAAGAGTGCCCAAAACTCCTTGTAATCAGCCATTTTGATGTAGGTCAGTTTTCTCTGGGTAGAAATAACTGTTCTGAGGTGCAGCCACACAAAGGCATGATGCAGTCTTCAGCTGTGGGAAGAAAACAGGCCATGGGGTATGTTTTCTTAATCCACAGGTATTTGCTGAAAGATTTATTCACTTAAGGCAATATTTTTCTCTCTGTATTTTTTTCCACACTTTAGGTGAATGTTGTGTCTCATCCTTAGCTGGTTATTTTGGAAGATGAGTGTGGTTTAGCTGACTGCCTTCTCCTTAGCCACCTGTTGCCAGTTCCACCTTGATTGCCTTTGTGTCAGAGGCTGCTGTGCATGAGCACCACAAAGTGAGAGCAGTCTCTTTGGTCAGGTTTTGATGCCTGCCCAACCTCCTGTCTTGCTCTGTTTTATTTCTGTTGTTTTTATGCAGACTGTACAATGTTTGGACTTGGCCATAGAAATGTTTGGGTGCATCACTCTGCACTTAAATGAAGGCACTTGGCAAAACAAAGATTTTTTTGCTGTTCACCAGTGAGACAAGCCTAGTCATTATGGATAGATCCTGTCAGCCTGGAAGTCTGGCTTACTTTCAGGGTATGGCTACTAGGCCAGAGTGAAGCTTCACTGAAATCAGTTCTACATTCTCAAGCCTTTTACTCTCAGCCAAACTTATCATCTCTTGTCTTCCTGCTTGGATGACTTGGATTCAAAAGAACCTTCCTGATCATGCTAAACTACTCCCTAATTGCTGTTTTAATATTATTCTGCAGAAGCATAGAGAAATTCCCTTTTCTTTGAGATCTCAGTACCCTTGTCTTTCTACGAGGAGAGCTCCTAGTTCTGCTCTTGTGAGCATGGCCACGTTATATAACATGTGCCATGTTGCAGTGTATCTGTGCAATGCACACACAGACTGAGCAATCTGGTTCACCCTCTGCTCCATGACCACTCGGGTGTATGTCAAAATCTGTATTTGCTGGTCTCTGTCCAAAGTGCATCTCTTCCCAGGCAAGCAGATTGATCTTTGCTACCCAGATGCAGTGCCAGTTGTAATATCTAGATAACCCACATATCTAGGCATGGCAGAAGACTTTGCAGGTATTTTAGAAAGGTGAAGAATGTGGAGTTTCCACATGCAAAGCACTTTTGATCTTAGCAAGTTGTAGTGTAATTTGGCAAAAACACTCTTAGTGCACAGGACAGTGGCAGAAGTTCTCCTGATAAGATGTCTGTCCAGCTAGTCTCTTGATTTTTGGGGTAGTTAATTTGCTAGGTGAAATATTTGTATTTCACCATGAATGTAGGATGGCTGCTGTCTCTGCAGACCTGAAGCTGGGCTGTTTGTGACACAGCTGGTTGCTGCTGGAGCCCACCCATCCTGTGTCATCCTGTATTCTGCTGCTGCAAACACTGCAGAAGGATGCTGAAATGTGTGCAGGAGTCTAAACTGCAGCTCAGAGGTTCATTCCAGATTCTGGGCAGTGTAAGGACACGGGCAGTGGGGCATTTTTCTGGCATTTCAGTGTGCACTGATAGAGCCCTGCAGGTTCACAGGGATTCTTGGCTTACCCTGGTAGTGTGCAATTACCAGTGACACGGGGAAGTATCTGAGAACAGGAGTGGCTGATGTGCTCTTACCTTTTGGGTATATCCTTCAGCAGGTGGATTGTAGTTTCCTTGCCATCTGCAAGTATCAGGGAGTGGTAGAAATTGAAGAGATCAGTCTTGAAGCTCTGTTGGGAACTGGTGGTGGATGCTTTTATAGAATAGCACAAACAAGTTGCCATGAGAAGATGGAGAGGAAGATAAAGCCAGAACCAGGACATCTTCAGTACTGCCAAGTGAGATGACAAAAGTGAGCAGAAATGACTGTCATAGGACAGAAAGTAATGTGACCCTCTCTTTCTGTGCCTTTCCTGGTATTTGTTATGATCCCAGCAAGCCAGGCATTCAAATAGTGCAAGTCTTCATTTTGCTGAATTGTTCCAAGTTCACAAAAATATTCCTAAGAGGATCTCTGCAAAAATTTAATTTCAGAAACTGCTACGAGGACTTTGATTAGAGAAAAACATGTTTTTGATGCAGCACAAGTGCAAGATAAGTTATTAAAAAAATTTTTACTGCTGTCAGAATGAGTGGAAAATTACATTTAAGTTTTTTTTTAAGTTTGTGATGTTAACTTACTAAATTTCGAGGCTGAGCTATTTGTAATGGAACTGTCCCTTTAAAACTCACAGGAGGTCACTGTGTCCCAAACCCTGCTTCTGCTGTTCTGTCAGAGGTCATTGAATTTTTATTTTGTCCTCTGGGACTGTAGATATGTGTAGATAAGAGGATCACTGTAACTTATCCAGAGATGTGTAAGATACTCTTTGGTCAAAGGTGGAGAATCCTGAATAAGAATCCCTAAACTGGTACTTGGATGTTAAGCTCTGTGTGTCTGATTTGGAAGAAGGCTTTATCACTGTAGGGCAGTAATCTTCTTAGATTTTTGTATTGCTTGTCATTCTCATACCTGCATCACTTCCAGCCTGTCTCAGCATTTGCTGCTCACTGGAACTCTAACAACCATATTGTATTCACTCTGGCAAGAGATTTTTAAAAAATCAGTTATTTCCCTTTTTTCAACAGGCCTTATTATCATCAGCTTGGGATCTATGAAAGAAAAGTGTAAAACCAGCCCCTAGCAAATACTGATATTTAAACTGCTGTGTGCATTGCCCAGAGCTACACAGAGAAGGAGACTCCAGTTAGGACAGGAAATTTTGACATTGTGCAGATATTGATTATAACTTAAACTCCTTTGTCTGCCACATCAAGTTTCAGAAAGTATGAAAGTGGAAAGGGCACAGACCTTTAACACAGGTGCCAGCTGTAGCTCAGAGATTTGGAAAGCAGAGGGAGCTCTGTGTGCAAGATCCCTTTTTCGAGGAAAAAGTAGCATATTGCATCTGATAAACAGCAAGGAGTAAAGATCCTGGTTAAATCTGATTATTGGTTGGTGATAGGAGCAAACATACAACACAAAGGCTCAATTCCTTGTAATTTTTATTTCTTTCTGAGATCAGCTCTTTCCCCATAGTGCCCATAAAAATGTGGAAGATTTTAGGTGGTCAAATCTCCAGTTCAGCACAACTGCTGTCCATTGCAGTTAAAGCGACTTTATAAAAGGACCCCTTCCTTTTTAACTGCATTTCAAACACACATATTAATATAGCATTGAGTACATCTGTAGGTTTTTATGTACAAAATCCAGGACTTCCAGAGTCAAGCACATCTTTGTGATGATTATAGAAATTATTGTTACCAGGTCATCTGAATGTCTCTCTCAACATCCAGATAAAGTTGGTTTATTCTTTGCCTGTTTGGATTATTTTAGCACCTGGTTGAATGCAGGCTTAAACAATCATCTGAAATAGTTGAAGGAATTGTTAAGATTTTCATATCAATTCCATTTTAATGCTCTTATAAGAGAGCTTTTCCTTATGATTCTGAGTCACTTTGCCACTTTGTTATTCCTGTAGTCTAATTATAGCTTACAGATTTAAAATAGAACCCCAAATATTTTGTTTCACCTTTGACAGTGGAATCTGAATTGCTCTGTGCTTTGGAGAGGATTAAAAAAAAAGTCTTTTTGCTGCTTAAATGACAGGATCTTGCAATCCACACTGATACCACAGCAGCTCAGCTTTTCTTGCCCAGGAAAACAAACAAACCAAGTGATCAACAGACCTATAATCAGCTTATCCCAAAGCAAGCATCATCCCAAAGGCTATTTTCACTCAATTACACAAACAATATATTCTCAGACTGTTGGAAATAAGTTACACAAAAGACACTGTGCTTACCTATAGTGTTCCTGGCTAGATGATCCTCAGACTACTCGCTTTCTTTGCCAAAAAAGCATAAAAGAACATAGACTTCTCAGATCTCTATAGGCAGATGAAAGTCAAAACTGTGCAACCAGTTTAACAGGACAGAACTGATTTTTCCATATGGCTCCTGAACAGACATAGCAACTGAAATGCTTGCGCTCCTTCAAGAAAAGTACAGGAAAAATAGAAAACCGCCACAGGATTTTGGTGTTTTCTTCAGCTGGCTGTTTTCCAGGGTTGTTCTAAACTCGCCCAGGTGTGCAGCCTCCCCAGTGCAGGTTGCTGTTCCTCAGGTGCTGCTGGAGCTGTGCAGCAGTCGGGCTGTGCTGCCTGCAGAGCCCAGGACTGAGTGTCAGGCTGCTCCTGCAGCCTAATCCCAGCCTGGCTGCCCGGGGAGCAGCTCTGGCTGAAATGCACAGTGGGGAGGGGGGGTGAGATGGAGACAGGAGCAAACACTGTTAACCCTTGTCAGCCCTTAATCCAAGCCAGCCAGGGGTGTGCTGCTCTCCTCCTCCAGTGCCAGCAGTTTGGTGGCCCTCCCAAGGAGTGTGTGATCTCCCTGCCCTCAGCACTGCAGAAGCTCCAGGTAATTTCAGGTGTACTGAGTTTCTGCTGTGGTGCTTTATGGGCCCAACAAGTGCTGACCTAAAGCAGGGAAGGCAAAAAAGCTGCAAGGGAGAGAATGCTCTGCATTTTTAAAGCAGACTGGAATTAGCAATTCTTTGAAGGCTGTCAGGAATCTACTGAATAGAGCTGAGCAGTTTTCTTGGCTTAGAGAGGCTGTGTAAGAAAGAAACTCCAAAAGTGTCTGGGCTGGGGAAGCATTTCTGATGTGAAGGCGATGTGGCTGAGGGAGGAGGCAGCAAAAGGGTGCATGGAAAGTGGCTCACAGGGAGCCAAGCACTTGCTTGTTGGGGCTACAAAGCAGTTGTAGCAAAGCCATGGTTCTTTTCAGGCCACTCCTGCTGAGTGAGAGCAGTGTATGGCCAGGATTCACAGGCTGCTTGTACTTCTTGGCCTGGGATGTCAGGAAAGATGCCTTGGGACTGGTCCTGTGGGGATGCCTGCTCAGAAAGGCAAGCCCCAGGAACCTGCATGAGCTTCCAGGCAGGCACTTTGCAGGGGGCAAACACCAAATATTGTAGGGGGCTCTGTTTTTAAATAAAATTTCTTGTCCAGTTTGAGGAGTGACTTGCAGTAACCCTTTACTATTGTCTCCCTGGATTCAGAGTTTGATTGTTTAAGCCTTCCCAAGACTAAAAGTTTGCTAAGAAGAGGGGCAGACAGGGGAGAAGTAGAAAGAGATTTCAACAGATTTTGCACAGTAGATTCTTCTGAAAATGTAAGTTTGCTCATCAACCAATGGAAGAGAAATATTTACCATGCAGAAGATGGCAGGAATAATTAAAGTGTTATGAATTACGTGATGAAAAGTTTTGCTGAGCAACTGAGCTTTTAAAAAGAGACAGCATATGGGAGCCTTGGTACAGGAACTGTATGATCAAGGTATTGGCACTCTGGAGCTATGAGGGGACATTGCTGGATGTATGCCAGAAAACTGGCAAAAGTAGGGTAAATGGTAAACAGTCTGCCAGATAAACCATCATTCTGGTGTGAAATCCAGCCCAGGTAACATCTGTGTAACAGATCTGGCAACTATGAAAATTTTATCACCTAGCCAGAACAAAACTGTTTCCTTAATGGAAGAGGAACAGGAGAAAAAGTTGTTGGTTCAGAATTCAGTAAGGTCCCAGAGCAGACCTGGAAGAGGAGCATGTAGGTCAGATGAGGCGCATCAAAAATGTGCCCTGAAAACAGGAAATTAAATTTATTTTCACAGAAAAAATATTGGCTGCAATATAAGTGCAGCAACCACTGAGACTAGACTAGAGTCTAGTTTTTTTTGCTGGGAATTTGGAGGGACTCATGGGTAGAAGTCAGCAGGGAGAATTGTAGGCCAGCAGCCAACACTAAGCAGGGATATCTCTGGGCAAATCTTAGAAGCAAATGTCACTCATGTCTGGTAAAATCCCTAAATCTGGACAGAGTGTACATGTTTGGTGTAGAAGGGATGGGGTCTCTGTCTTGTCCTCTCCAAGCCTCCCCACTGCCATCAAAATAAACCATTATCCTCAGCAAAATTCACCTTCCCTGGAAGGCAGTGGCAGGCTTTCCTTTGGCCATCATTTCAGAGTTGGAAGCCAAATGCTTGAAGGAGCCCTCTGTCTCCCACTGAATAAAACATGAGAAAGGATGTCAGGTGAAAAAGGCTGGTGATGGTTTAAGTATGGAAATAATCCAGGTCTTCTCTGGACAGTTTCTCATGTACTTCCCATGTGTTTCTGCTGATGTGCTTTGCTGGAGCAGAATCTGTGCTCATAAATTTTCAGAGAGGTTCACTGAAGCACTATCAAAGGGGAAAAAGTATTCTCTATGGAGAAAGTTAAGAGCTAAATGCATAACTTGTACAGCTTTTCTGAACCCAGTGAAGTAACAACAGGGATCAATCAGTCCTTGATTTGGCAAAAAAAAAAGGTACAATGGTGTTTTCAGTAGAAAAACTCTGTAATAAGCAGGCTCTGCTCTCCTCAGAGCCAAGTTGGTGACTTCAAGAGGGCTGTTCAGAGATCCTACTCCTGTTCCAACCCTGCTGCCCATCCACACCTTTCATAAATGTGAGACATGGAGCACCTTTGACACCAGAGACTTGATTTACACTCAGTTATGTAGTGGCTCTGCTAAAAGATCAGTATTGCTAAAACAAAGGAGCTGTTTTGGAATGGGAGCAAAAAGCCAGACTTTAGGGTTTCGCTTAAAATGCTCAAAGGTGCCTCAGATGTTCATTTCCTGGAACTGCAGTTCTGTACTCAGGTGAGGGGTTCTGCAGGCCAGGGGAGTGTCCTGCAGTCTTGGCAGCACTGTCCCAGGGTTTGGTTTGCTGTTTCATGGCTTGCCTGGCACAGAGATGCTTGGGGGCTCACCCCACAGAGCACAGCTCTGAGAATTGTATCACACTGCTTTGTACTCGGCAAGGAGATGCAAAAAATGGACCATGGGTTTGTCTGATGAAGAATTTCCCTGTCCTGGCAGCCCTTCTTTGGGCTGGTTTGGTTGCTTCCATCAGGAAGTTGTGCCTATGGGAATGGCAAGGAGGGCTCCAGTCCTCCCTGTGAGTGTGATGCAGGGGAGAGAGGGAACAGGGCTGCACTGCCTTCCCATCCATCACCCAGCTGCATCAGCCCCTGGCTGTTAATTCTGGCAATTCCCAAGCACAGACAACTTCCCTGTGCCCCCAGCCCAGCCTAGGGAGTTCTGTTTCATGAAACTCTGTAAGCAAATTAAAAATGCATGGGGAAAAAAGAAATCTAATCTGTCAGTTATGAGATGAGCAGTATTCTCCCTTTCTGGCTTTTACACATGCACATATGTATTCTATCAACAACTGAGGTAGAATTGTTAGTCTTTGGCTCCCAGCTACCTGTCTGCCTGTAAAATGCCTTTTGAACTAATCTTCCTGTACAAACTACCTCCATAGCCCCAAGCAGAAGTAGCTATGGATGTTTAATGGGGGGTATTACAGCATCCAAACACATTCTGCATTTTCAGTAGCTTCAAGTTGCAATCTATTCCTCTTAGCAAAAGAATCTGACTTGCCCTTACGGCTATGGAAAGGGGGACACAAATTTCTGTAACAATCCCCTCCCAAGTGGAAAGGTTGTCCAAATCGTTGCTTGATGGTTACTGGAACCAGTTTGTCCTTGATGAGTTAATGTACTTCTGGTTAGAATTATTGCTCAGAAAATATCATCCCAGACACAGCTGGGCTCCAGAAAGAATCACACTTTCCTTTGAAGCTGTGAAAGTCAATCCTAAGCAAAAGTCTGGCACTTAAAACCTACTGAGGGTATTTTAGTGGGGCAGCTGCTTTTATTTCTTCCAGGTTTTATCAAATCCTGGCAATGCAAAGGACTGTCAAATGAGAAAAGCCCTAAGTCTGTTCCTATTCAGAGGCATTAATAAGCAGGAGGGACAGGGAATTGCTTCTGAGTCAAAAGCAGACTTGAACTTTTCCTGCAGCCTGTACCCAGGTGAGAATACAGACATAGGATTTTTAGGGGGCTGGTGGGTTGTTCTGGCAGTACATGGCAGGTTTTTAGGGTAAAAAGCCAGTGGTCTACACTTTGGACCTGTAGCTCCTATTATGGCATGTCTGTGTTAAAAGTTCTCCAGGGAATGACACAGTGATATTCGATACCCAGTAACATTACTTGAGTTTTTCCTCAGCAGTCTCTTCCCAGGATAAGATGCTGACACTTGAAAATGATCTTTTCTTTTGCTCTTGAAACTAAACAGGGTCTTGAAGGGTCTTTTAGTGAACAGCAGAATACGTATTACAGACACCTGATTGCTCCTCACTGTTCTCATATTCCATATTTTCAAGAATGGTTGTAATTGCTCAGATGAGTCTGTCAAGAAATGATTGATATGATGTAGGGGGTATCTCCTGTGCAAAGCTGATTGTGAGAGATTGCTTCTGAAGTTAGTATATTCAACTTTATGGGAAAATTCCTTTATTTTAGGGTAGATTTGTTCTTCTACAAATATAAATTCAATGCAACAGATCTTCAAGCACTCAGCTAGGAGTCAGTATTACACTGACAGCTTCCCTATGAATTAAAGAGGAAAACATATTGAAAGTCCTGAGCTGCTGCTTTAATTTCCTTTTCCTTTTACCATAGCCCCTAGGCATCCAGGGTTTTAGGTTAAGTCCTGTTAAATAATTTCTTAGAAAATGCCTACAGAATTCCCTAGAAGTCATCAAAGCAGCATAACAGTTTGGGCAGGTATGGAAACATAAGGTGATGTTTCCAGCTCAGCTGAAAACTGCAGGTTATCTCAATTAGGAAAGTCACAGGCAGAACAAAGTGGTGTTGTCTGTAATCAGTACACTGTTCTAAGAGGGTAATCCTGTATTGTGTTTTTAGCTACAGTGTTGTTTGTTTTATATGACAAAGGATTAAATTTGCCTAAACAGAACTAATCCAGTCTGGTGGACAAGGAGCATCCAGGTGTTTCATGTGGTGGAGGTTCTGAAGTGTTGGGTCACTCCTTTCAGTGCCAGGTTGGAGAGGGGCAGGGACTGCTGAGCAGCCACACTGCTGTTCTTAAAACAAGCAGGGGCCTGCTGACTTTCATGCTTCTTTCAGTGTTCTCTAATCCTGTGCAACTCCATAAGAATTTTAAAAACACCTTTAGCCTGACCAAGAGGCCTTTCAGGTCCTAGTTGCTGGTTTCATTTAGAGCATCTCACTTTCCTCTTGGGCTGCTGGGTACCCTCCTTCCATTGCATAGCTAGGGGTGTTTGCAAACAACCCTGGTTTCCACCTACACCCTGAACAGTTTTTCAGAAGGATGTGATTATTGGCCCTTGCCTTTTTGTCACTGTGAGCTTACACCAGTTTGCTCCTGAGAGCTTTAAAATAAAACCTGCTTTTTGCAGCACTGGAAAGCAGGCTGCATTAATCTCCCTGTCCAGCCCTCCTCTCTGGTGGCTGGCAGAGGAGGAGTTAACCACTGTCCTCTTTTCTGCCTTTGCTGGCTGGAGTCACTGGCATCCCATCTGGTCCAGGCTGTCCGGAGCTCTTCCCAGTGTTCTCTGGGGAAGGCACTACAATATCCAGGAATTTTAACAATCCTAAACAGATTGGGGGCCACATATGGATGAAAATGATTAGATTATAAGAAATCCAATCACATTTGCTGCCCTAGCCGTATATTTTTAAGCATTTGAGATCAGGCTTTTTGCTCAATTACAAATATTTTACATGCAGCATAGATAAAGTCATTATGTTTGTCTCTCCATCTTGTCCCCAGAGGAATAGTATTGATTTTACTGTTTGATTGTAGGAATTTGATGAATAAAATCTGCCACTTTGGTCATAAATCATCACAGTAACTTTCTGTTCATGATAATTAGACTGCAGAGAAGGAGCACTGACATGAACATACTTAGGTGTATAGGAGGGGAAATGTACTCTCCGTGTTTTTTTTCTGCCTTGTTTACTCCAGTATGTGTGGGTTTTTCTGTTCAATTGAAAAGAGATGGATACTTCATGACAGACCTTAGCAATCAGGGTTTATTTCTGTGGAACCATTTTTTATTCAGCAATGTCCTCAGCTGCATGGAAAGCACCTTCACACCCATGTGGGCACCTCCAGGCCAGTCTGTTTCCTGTTCCTTGCACTCATTCCTTGTGCTCCTCCATGACTCCAATGCCTTGGAATGCTGTGCTTGCCCTCTCTGTTCCTCAGTTTACCTTTCTCCTTTTCCTCCTCGATTGTCACCTGCTCCTTTCTGATCTTTGCATGGGATTGGTAAATGCACACACCAAGGGGCAGGAATAAAAGTTGAAGAGGGCCTTGCAAAACCACCAATGCAGCTTTTTGTGCAAAGGGAAGCTTAAAAGGTCACCAAATAGCAGGAGAGATCTGTAGGGAATCCTCACAGTGGAAATAGGGAGCTAGCTGGTCTGGTTCTGCTTGCTTCCCTTCCCATAGACCAAAAGTTTTGCCTGGGGTGAATTTTCCATTTAGAAAGTTTTATTTTAAGAATTGTCTTGCTAATTCTTGTTCTGATGTCTTGGATAAGATGTTCAGTCCTCAAGCATCCCCTGAAGGAAGCAGTCTGCCAGGCTGTGGAAAGCAGGGAATGCTCTGCTAGGACAGCCTAAGAACCTCAGAGAGCTTTATCTGGTCCCTGACACTGGTCTGCATCAGAAATCTTAGCAGGAGGCTTTCCTGTGGTTTAGTAGCACACCTAAGATCAGTGATTAACAGCAGTGGCTGCAGCCAGCTAATGCTTCAGGGCCTCTGCGAAAATCACCCTGTTGATTTAAAAAAATAATAAAAAAAATTACTGCTTTAAATTTACAAGCTACTTTACAGACTCATTAATTTTTCACGGGGGAAGGATAAATGAGTGGCTGGGGAGGAGGTCAGAATATGCTATTTACACTTAATTTATAAATTATGAACTTGAAAGCTGACAATTTATGGTGCTTGTATCATTTCATAATGAAATGGAATGAATCTCTGCCTCTGAGCTGGACCTGGCATAGCATTAACATTTATGATTCTGGGCAGTATCTAGCAGCAGTGACTGGGCACAGCTCAGCCCTTTGGTGGAAGAGGGATTTCCTCTGCATTTTCCTTGTGTTCCCTCTTTCCTATGGCAGATGTTTGACCCTCACATTCTGCAGATTTCAGGTTATCCTTTAGAGTCCCAGCATGGCCTGGATAGCAAATGTGACTCTGTCCAGACTCCAGGACCGTGTGGCTCCATCCCCATCCCCATGAAGAGACTCCACTAAATCACCCATGAGGCCTCTGCAGCTCAAAGGGAAAAGTGAGATGGCTCCAGTGGCACATACTGAGCTGTCCAGGGCAGGGATAAGAGAGGTTGCCCTTTCTGTGCCTCTGCTGTATTCAAGTGACCCCCAGTCCCTGTGGCCAATTTCCTGCACTCGTAAATGGGCCTCTGAAGGTCCTCTGACAGGAGGTGATGGCCCTGCAAAGGCAATCACAGAGGATTTGGGGAGCCCCTATCCTTCACATAAAGTGTTCTGGGACTGGGTTTGCACTGAGGCAGAGGTGTGTGTGCAGAGAAAGTGCAGCCACAAGCTCAGGAGGGACTAATTCAGTGCTCTCCCTTTGCTGACACAGCTACTCCCGTGTCAGACTCAGTCTGTGTTAAAATACTGCTCCTGACATGAGGTTAGCTCTGGTGGTGTCCAGCTTTTCAGATTTATTCCTAACAGTGGCCTCATTTATCTTACCACTTGGCCAGTGGCCATTTCTTGCTGAGTCTTGTCTTTAGCTTTTAGTGTGAAATTAAATTTTCACCACCTTGTTAGTGCTCCCTATGACTGTACAGCTTTCCAGGGAGCTGCTTGGAGCAGGACTCAGGAGTTGGACTTTGTGATCCTTGTGGGTCCCTTCCAATTCAGGGTATCCTGTGGTTCTGTGACTGCCTCAGCACAGAGTGGTTTGAGATGCCCGTCCCTTAAGGGATATCCTGCACTGGCAGCTCCTTGTTCCCATGCCCAATTTCCTTTTGGGGATTCAGGAAATTTAATGCCAAACCATTTCAGGAAGAAGTTTCCTCAGAGGTTTGAAGAGGATCTTGTCAAAGAGAAGTGATCATCAGAAATCCTTGAGCTTTCCTTCTCTATCTGTGATTTTAATTTAGTGCCTTGTTCCTTCCCTACTTAGAACTGTTCTTGGCTTGGGTGAGACTTGATTCTCATTTATGTCTGTCTACTAGGATGGATATTAAGAATAAAGTACCTAATATCGTGACATTGCCAGAATGTTGGCATCTGTAAGCACATCTGGAATGTGTGTCAATTGACATTCATTTGTATTTTCTTTGAGCAATGATTAGAGATTTCTTGTTGTTGGATTTCACCAGCCATAAAACAGGTTATCCATAAGCATAATTCACCCTGTCCCATAGGAAGCAAACCCATTCCCTGTTTTTGACATTCCTTGAATCTTTCATGTGGAGGGCCATTGGTGTTTGGGTGCTGTTTCTCCTCCAGGCTGTTGAGATCTTATTTTTATGTTACAACTCAGAGTGAGAGGGGAGCTGAGGCTGTGTCTGACCCTTCCACTTGGGGAAAAAACAGATTTCGTTGCTCTGAAGTCACAAAAGTGGGACCAGGCCAGTGGTGGGATACTCCTGTCACAGAAGGGGGTCCTCTGTGGGAGCTAACATGGAAGTCAGCTGGAGGAAAAAGGCATCATTCCAAGATGTGCTGGTCCACAGGGGAAATAGCAGGCAACTTCTGAGCTTGTGGAGGGGAAAAAGGACCAGAGCTTCCAGAGGTATTTAATTTATCAAGCAGACATTGCACTGGGAGGAGTCAGGGTCCCAAGGCAGGGTCAGGAAATGTCTCTCCTCAGGACCAGCTCCCTGCTTCTCTTCTGATTCGTTTAGGCTTGGAACAAGAGTGCTGCTCCAGATGGCAGGGGTGGCACTCCCTGTGACATGGAGAGGGGCTGCTCTCTGGGACCCAAAGGGATGAGGGGGTGAATAGGGAGCCAGGAGGTCAGGCAGAGGAGGGAGTGGGAACAGCCACAGCATTTTAGCTCCAGGTCACTGCCTCCAAAGGCTGGGGCTGGCAGGTGGGGGAGCATTTTGAGTCAGACTCTCTTGGCTGGAACAACATGCGTGGTTGTTTCCACAACCTGGCATCACAAAGGCCAAAGAATAAAAATGTGTCCCTTCTCACCTGGTTACTGGGGTGAGCTTGTCTGGTATATGGTATCTCAGATTTATAGTTCTGATTTATGGTAATAAATCCCCTTTTCACAGGGAATAGAGGGAGAATCAGAGAAGTAGAACTAGCAATTTCTGGGAAACCAGTGACCAATGTCCCCTCTGTGAGAAAACATTTCTGAACAAAACTGCTTCCAGCAGCATTGTCAGGGAAGCCACAGCCATTTCCTAGAGGAATTAAGTTGTTCATAATAATCTTTGATGAGCATCTTTATCATGCTAGCTGGGTAATGCACTGCTGTCAACAGGGATCTTCTGCAAATTGATTAAAAATGTTTTTTCACTTCTTTATGCACCTGACTTATCTGACGGAGGTGAAAAAATCTGATAATGCATCTTGGCTCAGAGAAAAATGCTAAAAGCAAGTTGGACAAGAAAGGTGGGGAAAAAAGGTGGATTTTCTTGAAGGATCTCCTTGGAAATACAGAGTAGGTTGTCAGCACAATGCATTCAAGGGACAATGTCTGTCTGCCATCATATTTCAAGTACAAGACCACAAGGAAATGAAATTCACCTTCCAACATGCCCATCTGATCCATTGATGGAAGCAAAGCCAGGCAATGCAGGCTGCAGCCATGGGAGGACGTGGAAACCAACAGGCAGCTGAGGAAAGGCTGCAGTCTAAATGGGCAGGACAAACGAGCTGCTGTTTGGGCCAAGTTGGCTTTGCTCCTGGCTGTCAGGAGCCCACACATGAGCCCTCTGAACTTTGGAGCAGATGATCAGGTTAGCTCCATTGTGCTCTTATGAAACAATTCAACCAAGGATTTTCAAAGTGCTGCTGTTGTTTTTTTTAATATAAATGTCACACCTTTACAGAGCGACCCCATTTTCTTTCTTCCCAACAACAGTAAAAGTGCTCGAGGGCCTCAATCTGCAAGTGCTGCTCATGAATTATTAACCAGGCTTCTCCTGCCAGGGAAGTTATGCACAGGGTGAGTGGTTATGGAGCTGAGCCTTTGGCCCAGGGAGCCTGTTCTGCCTCAGAAAGGTGCTGAGAATGTGCTGGTAATTGCACATTTTAAAAAGCCAATTAAAAAATGATTTGTGCCGCAAACAGCGCAGCCTAACCAGAGGTGGGCTCCTCATCTTTGAGACAGAACCCTCCAACACACACTTTTTCATCATCTCTATGTAGCTGCCTAACTCACAAAAGTGGCTGAAAAATCTGGCAGTCTGACCATATATTTTCCACTTACGAAAACGAAACGTGTGCGACCATTTCTCCGAGCTGCCTTGAGAGTATCCTACCTATTAACTTTCCACATAAGAGATTTCTCTGAGATTTTCCACTTCTCTAAAAACCCTTTCCCACGTTGGCAGTTCCCACAGGAGGATCCGAGGCTACAGCTACCTTCATTATTTGGAAGGCCTGAGGGGGAGGTAAGTCAGTGCTGCTATGCAGAGAGAGCACAGGTGCAGATTATATTAACGCTCAGGGAAAGAGATTGCTTTGATACCTCAGTGAAAAAACCTGCTCCCTCTCAGCTCATCCACTGTAAGACTGCAAAGACTTTTTTGGGGATAAAGAGTGGCTCAGTAGTTTTGACTTCTCTGCCTGACTGCTCCAGCTAGCAAACAGCCTGCACTCCACTGGCATGTGCATACTCCCTCCATCTTAACAGCGAGGAAAAAGTCTGCAAGCTGCTCTTTCCTTGTAGGACAAGCTGAATGTCAAATGTGGCTTGCAAGACATAAGAGCCTTCTTTGAAAGCAGAGGATCAAGCTCTCCTTCCTCCTGGTGTAAAGTCACTGACTCCTGCTGAGCTGCTGCAGGTTTGGAGCTCAGTTTCTGTCAGGATCTTTTAGCTGGTGTAGTCCAGCACTTGTGAGGGGTGTGCACTCATTTTATTACACAAGCATCACTGTACACCAGTATTAAAATATACAGACACAAAAGCTTCAAGCTGTGCATGACTTTGGAGTCCTGTTACAGAGGTCTTCTAAATTAAAATCTAACAAAAATCTATTTTGGTCTCTTTTGCTGATCCTGTTTTCTTAGATAAAAAGAGAGAAAGGGAGCCTGCCTTCTCCTAGAAGCCTTCCTTAGACTTCTTCAATGGGTAACATGGTATGAAAAGTGGGATGGCATGATATTAGCTGGTCAAAATAGAGGAAGACAAGTGCTTTGGTTACATTTCCTTTGAGCCCTGCCTCTTGCTTTTCCATTTTCCTATTTTCTTTACCTGTTCCTACCTTGGTTATTCTCATTTTATTTCCCTTCTATTCCTAATTTTATCTCTACTATTCAGGCAATTTGTAACTCTGGGCTGTGTTTGTCTTTGGTCTGCCCCTTCTATTCAGTGAGAAATAAAATACTTTTACCTTCTTACTAAACCCCTTGTCAGGAAGATTTAAGAAATATTTACAAACCCTGGCAAAACCACAAGCTGTTCTAGGTGCCAAAAATTAAAACAACTGAATAACCATCTGGAAATAATAGCAATGGCTTCACAGCTAGCTTATAATAGTCATAAATAAAGTTAACTTATAAGTCATCGTATAGCTAAAGCTGTTTGTATTTTACCTGTATTAAAATACCATTTTCTGTATCATATGTAGAGAGGTCAGACCACAGTTTGACAGTTTGTGCTGCCCTTGAAATTTTTGCCATCGAGCATATTTTAAAAAGCCAATTGATGACGTCCTGTGTGGTGACAATACCTTTATTTCTGTCTGTCAGTAATGGACAGCATGTGAGATGGTATATCAGCTTCTTAATTGCATTGTACTGTATATAGTTTCTTCAGCCTGGATGAGGTCTCTGCCTTTGACCTTGAGAGCCCTGAGACAGCAGGTTTCTCTGCTGGAGGTGACACTCTGACCTGGCTTTTGGCAGGAGGTGACACAGTCTGGCCTGAATTTAACACTGTGCATGGTCCTGATGGGGTGTGGAGACAGACAGACAAGCCCTGGCTGTGACAGTGGCCTGAAGCAGCACGAGGGTTTTTGGGACAAGGCCCAAGCTTTTGTGGCTTTGGGCCCTCTGTAGGGTGAGCCCACAAAAAGGACCCTCAATATTTTCTGAGGAACCTGCCTTTGTATTTAACATGCATTTAGAGAACTGCAACATCAAATAAAGGCTATGATCAGATCTGTTCACTGTGTCAGCTGGAATGTTTTTTTTAACTCTGTGTGTGTTCATGCACAACCTTTTCCCCTCTCCCATGGACAGAGGGGACACTTCCAGTGGGATTATTTGCTGCAGGATCATTCCCTTAGCTCCCAGCACCTGCTCTCCTTAAGAATGGGATATGCAGTGTCATGAAGTGAGGGGACAATGCCAGGTGTGAGACTTCTCTCAGAGGTGCACCAGACAGGGAGATACTCCTCATGAGAAGTCCCTTTGAGACAGAGGGGTGACACTTGCTGTGTGGGAAATCTTTGCAAACTCTTTGAACTAAAGCAGCTTTCTAAGCTAAAATAGAAGAGCACTTAGTCTCTTTGAACACTGGCAGTCCTACTTGGTGACAAATTCGGTACTCTCCCTGCTAAGCTGTCATTCAAAAGATTTTAGCCTGCATTCTTGCCTCACCCGCTGTCTCTCTGTATTTTAGAAAGAAGAGATTCCTTCCTTGCAGAGCTGCTGCTAGCCAAAGGACAAAACACCAGCCAGCATGACTCTCATCTCCTCTGTCACAGGTAGGAGGAAAGAAACTTCATAAATGCAATTTAATTTGTCATATGAGATTTTGCAGACTGATGAACAGGCTTATTTATAATGCTGTAAAAGAGCTGTGCTAGTGATGATGGTACAAGAATAAATTTAGTAGAATGAAATAATAGTATTTCCAGTTTAAACAGGGATCTCAGCCCCATCCAGTCAGCCCTAAGAAAATGCAGAGCATGCAAAATCTAATTCTGTGCTAAGGAGTTTGTGGAGCAGCTCCTCATACATGTGTGTCCAAGCACAGAGCCTTTGGGAAGCATTCAGTTTACTACACTGAGGGAAAAAATTCCACTCTTTAGACAGGGATGAGAACTTGCACACCTAGTGACGCCACTTGTGTCACAGAGTGGGTGTAAATGAGTTGCCTGTGTCCCTCATGAACTGGTCCTGAGACTTTAAGCATGTGGCTGCAGTTCCTCCTACACTGCAGCCAAGTGTGCTTGCAGACCACGACCCTCTTGTCCTTTTTCTCCTGGAGCAGGGCAGGTGGGGATCCAGCTGGGACCCTGACACTGTGACCTGAGCTCTTCTGTGCAGAGGCACAGCTGGGAAAAGTTGAGTCACTGGTCTGCTCCTCAGAAGAGAGGAGATCAGGAGGCAAGACTGCTTCCTTAAGGCTTTCATCTGGAGGTGGATGGATGCATTGTGAAATGAATGATAAGCACTTTATCTGCTGCTGCCTGTGGTCTGTCTCAGGACATTTATCAGTGTTATCTGAGATGCAGTGTTATCTGAGATGGACTGGTGGGCAGATTTGTACAGCACAGCTTGATGCTGAGAGTCCATTAGATTTTCATCATTTATTCTCTTTATTGATTCACTGTTATACCACACTGCTGCTTCTCGGAAATCAGGTAATGCCCTAAAAAAAAAATAGTTCTTTCATTTCCTGACCTCCACTGAAGTCCTAAATTTCAGTGCTGTGTTTCCAAACAGGTCCTCAGTTCTGTGATCTTTTTTCTGACATCAGGTAATCAACATGATCACAAATCAGCTCTCCATTTTGGACATACCTGAGTACACATTGCACTGCAAGCATTAAATTCAGGCCTTGGGTTCCCAGTACTTCATTCTTTCCTCTCATTCACTTTCTTCTTCACTTTTCTGGGTGAGAGATCTCTGTATTTCTGTTCTCCCAATACACCCCTTGCTCCAGTCAGGTTTTGGAACTTTTGATAAGGATAGCAACAAATGCCCCATCAGCACAGTCAGAGGATGTGCAGAACCTGCTGACACATAGGAAAAGGGCACAAGCAGGTTGTTGCAAACTGGATGGAAGTATCCTGAGGAATCTGAAAGGATCACCTCATATAAACAGTTTAAATAGTTTTGAAAGTAATTTTTACACAGTGGGGCTATACAGTCTCTTTGCATTGAGTACAACCTAAGCAAGCACACTGCTCACACTCTGTGTGCAGGTGAAGCCACTCTCCAGAGCAGTTTGCTCCTGGCAGCCCAGGAGAAGGATGGTCACAGTCCTGCTGCATGGGATGCCATTGTACTTGTCATGTCTTTCTCTGCAGTGTCTGCTCTGGGGATGGACATAGGCTATCTATCTGCAGAGCTGCCAATCAATAACTTTCAATGACAGTCACCTAATTTTTAGGCTAGAGGACAATCACACTGCACCAGAAGACAAGGACAAGTCAGTGAGTTAGCTTGGTGTGTTTTGCTGTTTTCTCTCTAGCCATGCTGTTCTGAGCCTCACACACAAAGTCTCTGGAAAGTTCACTTGTCTTTCTGCTGGATACCTAACTGCTAAGCTTGGTAGGGAAGCTAGTCCTTACCAGTCCCACTAATAAGTATTAATGGCCTTGCTGAGCCTCAGCAGGGGCTCACCCACAGCCCCTGCCATGCCCAGGTCCTCTGTTTAGGCTCAGACTTAGGCTGGCACTTCTGGCCAGAGCCCTGGTGCAGAAATGCTCATTTCTGGCTCATTTGTGCATGTGCCTGGATGTTTGTTTCTGCACTCCACAAGGTGAATTTTGCTCTGCTTTGTCTCAGTGCTGCCAGGAATGCTTGTGGAGCAGAAGCAGGTTTGCAAAAGCAGCATCCTTTATGTCTGAAGTCAGCCAGGCTCTGTCCAGGGTCACTGCATGCCCCTTTGGAGAGCTGTTGACATGGAGCCTGGAAAGATGAGGCTCTATAATGTACTCATTGTACCCACATTTCAGCAGCTGTAGTCCACTTTTGGTCTGACTCCCTAAAGATGAAGAGGAAATGGATTTTGTGTCTATGGATTCACAACTTCTTATTGCTGGCTGCATGTTATCTGGCAGACTGCTGGGTCCCAGTTTTGACAGCTGAGGAAAAATAGAGGAGTTTAACTATTCTTTAAATGAAGCAAGGAAACAAAGATCAAATTTTATATCAGCCCTCACAACTACAACTGTGCTGGGCTCCCTTTCAGCTCAGACGCAGAAAATGTTTTTGGAAGTAGTTGGAGACACGTATTGTGAATCTGTCATTACAGCTAATTCCTGAAAGTCTTTCTGTTCATCAACATCCCTGCATATGCCTTGTGAGCCAGCCCAGCAGGTGTGCGAATGCTGCTTGTTCCCTCTGTCACCAAAACTTGGCACACACAGAGAGTGAGCAGTGAGAACCACTCTGGAGTCTGCTGCTCGCCCTTTGTGTGTCAGTGTTTCCTGTCAGGCTGTCACAGGACACAAATAACAGGCAGAAGGGATGCAGACAGGGGCAGTGACCTTGGCAGGCTGTTCTCCCTAAAGGCCTGGGGCCAGCCTCTGGTCTTAGACGCTCACCATTTCCAGTGGGATAGACAGGGAAAACTAACACTGAGGAGGAGCAGATGCACTGCTATGGTCAGAGCAAAGCAGCAGTTAAATTTGATATTCAACTTGCCAAATTACCTCAGCTGAAAGTAATTTTGCAGCAACTGTGCACAAACTCAGCAGGCAGTGGTCCTGGAGGTGAATTTGAATTGCTTGATATGTGCTCAGCAAGTCTCTGTCTGCCTTTTATGTTTAGGGAATCTTACTCCTAAATTACCTTACTCTGTTGGTTGTATGCTTCTTACTTTGGGTATGTACTTTGTAATTGGGAGTGAATGGACAGAGTCTTGGCTGTTTACTGGTGAGAGATTTGGTTGTTGCCTTTGGAATTTTCTTGAAGTGGGACAGTGTTCCTTCGTAGAGCTTTTAATACTGTTTGGAAGGAAGGAAAATACTGCCCTGTATTAGCTGTGAATGTAATTACACCTCTGAATAGGGACCAGGTTCTTAAGATAATTTCTCCTTCCTTTTAAGCTTGTTCAGACTGGTCCAGGATTTCTTCTATAAGCTTGTAGTTGCTCTTTCTAGAAAAAACTTTTTTTTTAACCAGAAAATGTCAGTCACAATTCAATATCTGCAGTTCAAATGCCACGGGGATGGATACATTCAAAGTCTTAGTGCATTCATCCCTCATGAGATCTAATGTCATGCGGGCTATTTGAATCATCCCAAACAATCAAATTGGCTTAATCAGTAAAAAATTGCATAATTATTCAGTGTTGTTTTTAATTAAGGGTAAATGCTTAAAAGAAGCTCCTGTGGAGCCTGTGGTGAGGAAGGGTAGAAGAGGATGAATGTGCTGGGTGGGGAGCATGGACTCCCTGATGCAGCCTGGGCCACTGTATGGAGGTGGGAGCAGGCTGCTAAAACAGAGAATGTTTTATTTACTGTGCCATGCTGTGCATCAAACTTAGCATTTTGTTTCTTTTCATTTGTCTTCTGCAGCAAGTCAGATCTGATGTAAATGATTAATTAGCTTCAAGTGTTACCACTTAGCCTGGCTTTGTCCTGGGAGGCTGGATCTGTATGTGCAGATATGCCACGGTGCCTCCTCAGGGAGCCTTTATTTCCAAACAAAGTTCAAGCAGGATGCGTATAGTCTAACTCAGGATGGGCCAAGAAAAACAATCAAGGAAGGTTAGGTATTTATGCCAAAAATCAGCCTTCCCACAGATAGACTTGACAGGTGGATGTGGAGTGAGGCTGCCCTGCCTGGCCCTTCCCCTACAGCCTTCCCCAACCTTCAAAAGCTGAATGTGCTGGGGGAGCTTAGGAACTGGAGCTGAAAGCTCCTCTGCCTTGTTTTATAAGCAGTGAGTCCCATTCTCAGCTGAAGGTGAGCAGAGATCTGTCAGGGCAGTTCAGACTGTACATTCTTATCCACACACTAGGTTCAGTGCCTGGTCTGGTGCATCCCANGCGTATAGTCTAACTCAGGATGGGCCAAGAAAAACAATCAAGGAAGGTTAGGTATTTATGCCAAAAATCAGCCTTCCCACAGATAGACTTGACAGGTGGATGTGGAGTGAGGCTGCCCTGCCTGGCCCTTCCCCTACAGCCTTCCCCAACCCTCANGGTCCCAGTTTTGACAGCTGAGGAAAAATAGAGGAGTTTAACTATTCTTTAAATGAAGCAAGGAAACAAAGATCAAATTTTATATCAGCCCTCACAACTACAACTGTGCTGGGCTCCCTTTCAGCTCAGACGCAGAAAATGTTTTTGGAAGTAGTTGGAGACACGTATTGTGAATCTGTCATTACAGCTAATTCCTGAAAGTCTTTCTGTTCATCAACATCCCTGCATATGCCTTGTGAGCCAGCCCAGCAGGTGTGCGAATGCTGCTTGTTCCCTCTGTCACCAAAACTTGGCACACACAGAGAGTGAGCAGTGAGAACCACTCTGGAGTCTGCTGCTCGCCCTTTGTGTGTCAGTGTTTCCTGTCAGGCTGTCACAGGACACAAATAACAGGCAGAAGGGATGCAGACAGGGGCAGTGACCTTGGCAGGCTGTTCTCCCTAAAGGCCTGGGGCCAGCCTCTGGTCTTAGACGCTCACCATTTCCAGTGGGATAGACAGGGAAAACTAACACTGAGGAGGAGCAGATGCACTGCTATGGTCAGAGCAAAGCAGCAGTTAAATTTGATATTCAACTTGCCAAATTACCTCAGCTGAAAGTAATTTTGCAGCAACTGTGCACAAACTCAGCAGGCAGTGGTCCTGGAGGTGAATTTGAATTGCTTGATATGTGCTCAGCAAGTCTCTGTCTGCCTTTTATGTTTAGGGAATCTTACTCCTAAATTACCTTACTCTGTTGGTTGTATGCTTCTTACTTTGGGTATGTACTTTGTAATTGGGAGTGAATGGACAGAGTCTTGGCTGTTTACTGGTGAGAGATTTGGTTGTTGCCTTTGGAATTTTCTTGAAGTGGGACAGTGTTCCTTCGTAGAGCTTTTAATACTGTTTGGAAGGAAGGAAAATACTGCCCTGTATTAGCTGTGAATGTAATTACACCTCTGAATAGGGACCAGGTTCTTAAGATAATTTCTCCTTCCTTTTAAGCTTGTTCAGACTGGTCCAGGATTTCTTCTATAAGCTTGTAGTTGCTCTTTCTAGAAAAAACTTTTTTTTTAACCAGAAAATGTCAGTCACAATTCAATATCTGCAGTTCAAATGCCACGGGGATGGATACATTCAAAGTCTTAGTGCATTCATCCCTCATGAGATCTAATGTCATGCGGGCTATTTGAATCATCCCAAACAATCAAATTGGCTTAATCAGTAAAAAATTGCATAATTATTCAGTGTTGTTTTTAATTAAGGGTAAATGCTTAAAAGAAGCTCCTGTGGAGCCTGTGGTGAGGAAGGGTAGAAGAGGATGAATGTGCTGGGTGGGGAGCATGGACTCCCTGATGCAGCCTGGGCCACTGTATGGAGGTGGGAGCAGGCTGCTAAAACAGAGAATGTTTTATTTACTGTGCCATGCTGTGCATCAAACTTAGCATTTTGTTTCTTTTCATTTGTCTTCTGCAGCAAGTCAGATCTGATGTAAATGATTAATTAGCTTCAAGTGCTATCACTTGGCCTGGGTTTGTCCTGGGTGGCTGGATCTGAACATGCAGCTATGCCATGGTGCCTCCTCAGGGAGCCTTTATTTCCAAACAAAGTTCAAGCAGGATGCATATAGTCTAACTCAGGATGGGCCAAGAAAAATAATCAAGGAAGGTTAGGTATTTATGCCAAAAATCAGCCTTCCCACAGATAGACTTGACAGGTGGATGTGGAGTGAGGCTGCCCTGCCTGGCCCTTCCCCTACAGCCTTCCCCAACCTTCAAAAGCTGAATGTGCTGGGGGAGCTTAGGAACTGGAGCTGAAAGCTCCTCTGCCTTGTTTTATAAGCAGTAAGTCCCATTCTCAGTGCTAGGTTCAGTGCCAGTTTTGGTGCCTCTGGTGCATCCTGTCTGTCTGACAGCCTTCCCTCCACTCACTGTCCCACTGCAATGGCCACTTACTGTTCTAGACCCAGCCTGTTGAAAGGCCAAAGGGGATTAAAAGGAAAGACTTGTAATTTTGTTCCTTCAGAGCCTGGCAGCCAGTTGTCTCTCCACTCCTGAGAGCCACGAACAGCACTGATTCTCTTTCCCCAGTGACAGCATTTTGCCCATTTCCTAAAAGCTTCTTAGGGCCAGGAGGTACCAGAGGGCTCAGGCAGGTACTGGCTCTCTCCCAGTCCTCCCAGCTCTTGCACAGGCACTTGGGCAGCCAGGGCTGGTGCCAGGGGTTTTGTTGGAACCCAGAATGCAGAGAATATTTCTCTGCATGTTTTTAAGGACCAAACCCTGACAAATACTACTTTTAACCTTTATCCATGGAAAGGGCTTCCTAGGCTTTGGGATGAAACAAAATTTTCAAGAATGTAAATAAGATTGTAGCCTAATATGTAATTTATCACAGAGTGTGAAATGTAGACTTTTGGGTTTGTTAGAGTGGTAAGTAGATGAAGACAAGATGGAGGATCCTTGTCATTTTAAGGCTTTTTTTTTCCTTCTTCATCTCCTCTATATTCTGCAGTGTTGGGGATGATTGGTCAGAATTTGCCGCAGTGCAGAGTTACATGAATAGAAGTTTCGTTAGTAATTGGTAGAAAAGTAGAAATAATGTACATTCCTGGTGATAATTGAGTAAATTATCTTTAAGAGAGCCTTGATTCTGTGTGTTAGAGGTTTTTTGGTGTCTTTTCTCCCTCATGCCAGGCTGGTGTAAAGCCTGGTGTGCAGAAATCGCTGATAAGGAAAGAATTAACAACCTAGAGAACGAGAATAACCAAGAGTCCCGTTTGTTTTTTACTTAACGAGAACTTAAAAAAAGCCTCCCCTCTCAGGAGAGTCATGTGGGAGTGGTAGAACTCCTACAGGGCTTAAACAGCAGCACAGGCAGCTAGGGGCTGGGCTTGCCTTTACTGCTGAGCTTGGACAGGCAGGGAGTGCTGGGGTGTGGGAAAGGTGCTCTCAGATGGGGAGATTTTGGGAAGGAGCAGGGAGAGATCCCTTTCACTGGGTCAGTTCTGTGAGAGCCTGAATGAGAGGGGTGGGACTCCAAGGGGCTCTTTAAAAATGCTGTTTATTGCATAGAAGAAGTTACAGCAATCCTGGGTCGTGGGTGCAGAGTCTCTCCTCTGAGCTGCCAGCCTTGAGGCACGCTAGAAGCCACTTTTGTTCTGGTTACAATACATTATATGCTTTTCTTTGTTGGACATCTTAATGCATAACACCAATCAGCAATATACACAATACCTTTACCATTCCCCATAGCCTATCATAACTACTAATATTACCATGTTATGTTAGTAGCTAAATAGTTACACAAGTTGGTTATATTTTAAACTTAAAACCTGTTTTTCTGCAGTGGAGAAATTCTTACTTGGCAAAAACATGCTCTCCATTTACTTGTGCTTTTTCTGAGATTTACCTTTGCTTGGTAAAACATGTTTTTTTGTAGTTAACTTATCCTTCACTCTCAGCAATAAAATCTCTTTCCAACTCATCACAACCTTTGTTCAGTAACAACTCTCTCAGCAATCTTTACTTTCAGACTTCTCTTGTTCTTCTATAAAAAAACTTGCTTTCCTTTCTAAAGAACTTTCTGCTAAATCTTCATAGTTGCAAAACTTCCCTGATACACTTTCATCTTCCCCAACAAGTCCTGTGTTACCTTTCCAGTAGGATGGATGGGCAGCAATGCATTTTGAAGTGTCTTCCCCTTTGCCCTCCCTGTTGGGTGTCAGTGCAGCTCCTTCAGGGGGTGAGATAGAAAAAGGCTGCCCCACAATGCACAGAAATGGGTATTGGCTGGATTTATGCACAGAAATGGGTATTGGCAGGAATCCTGGGTCTCACTTCTGTGAAGCTTTCACTTGACTCCAGCTGGATATGGAGGGCTGAGACAGGCACGGGCACTGGGCAGGGCAGCAGTCACAGGAGAATAGAAAAGAGCTTTTTTACATGTTCCACTGGTATCATCCTGCTTCTCTACCAAACACAAAGCTCTCCTAAGCCCTGCTGTCCTAATTTTATATTTAATCACTTTATCAGCTTGGTTGCAGACAGAGTAAAGAGAACAGTTTGTGTCTCTTTGAATTCCTCAGATTTTCTAGTCAAAGATTCAGAGGAAACTCCTATCTGAGCCATTGGCATTGCCAGTTACCTCCTGTATTCCACTCTCCCTTCCCTGGCAGCTTATCCACACAGATTAATTCCTGTGGGGCCCTCTTCCTCCCTCTTTGGGGTTCACTGCTGTGAGCAGCCCTGCCTGGAGCAGGTCTCCTTGGGGGTTTCAGCTCCAGCAGTATATTTATGAAGGGGGAAAAAAAAAAAAGTCAAAGTACAAATAAGAGATGGGGCTCATTCTCCACCAAATGCTGTAAGGAATTTGCTGAAGCTGTGTGTCACTGGGGCCAGGTGGGGACCTGTGCCCCCAGATCCATGTGCTGAATGTGCCATGCATGTCATCTTCCAGCCCCTTGCTCACAGATGGCCTGGACAGAAATGTGGTGTCTTCATGGCCAACCTGGGAGCTCCAAGGGGTATGCTGCACCAGAAGATCCCTCACGAATCCCTTGCCTGGCACTAATGGGAGCACAGCAGCCATGAATAAATAAATTTGCTCTCTCCAGTAAAAATTTGATTCTTAATGGAGATGCAAGGGAAGTCCTCCAACCTTTAAACCAAAAACTGCCTGCTTGTTAGCTGTGATTTATTGTTTTTGCTTGGGACCTACAAATGGAATGGATTCAGAAGGTTAAGCCCAGATGAGCTCATGCTGTTCAGCTGGATGATATTAGGAGCTAATCCCTTTCCGTGGTTCCATATTCTGTAATACCTCTCAAGCCTGATGATTGCAGCTGTATTTTAGAAGCTTTGTTTTTTAAAGATAATCTGGTGGAAGCGTGAAGCTGATAGAAATAATTATTCACTTCTTTCCATAGAAAAGACACAGTATTTGTGGCCATATTTAAACTTTTCTTTGAGTAGGCTTGCAAAACAAATTCAAGATTGACTAGCACCTTCCAGTGATGACTTGTAAAATTCAAATCAGTGATAGATGCAACTGGTAATGTTTCCCACAACTGCTACAAGTAATTAAAAGTCTCCTTCACATGTTTAACGACCATTTTGTTTTGCAGCTACTCAATAACTCTTGTGTTCCTGTGGTTTTTCTTTGTGCTGCTGGCAGTCAGAAGGGCTGGTTTCTGGGAGCCCATGGCCTGCTAGGTGTTTTAAATAGCTCATCAACCAGATAATTTTGTTGCCTTCTGGCTGTGAGATAATTAAATGTGTGTATATTAAATCTACCCTGTGGACTGAAACTCCAAGCATGTGCTTGGTTGACCCAGGGGTCCCAGCCAGGGTTATTTATCCAAATCCCCTGATAGCAGAACCTTTTTTGGGGATTTGTGGCTGATGTGAAATCCTCATACCAGGCTTCTGAGCCATCCACCAAACAGCTGATCCACTCATCCAGGTTAACCTTGTTTCCATCTGTGTCACAGGACTAAGATGGTGGAAAGTAACAGGAAAATAAGAGACCTGCTCTCTTTGAAGGATTGTGGGAGCACTGCAATGCCCAGAGTGTTTGCAACATGCCTCTGAGCTAGATATCAATTAAAGTAAGCTTGCTTTTGAAAGAAAGCCAGAGGATTGCTAACTCTGGCATTGGAATTCTCATGAGTTTTATTTACAGCTTCTGTGTTAAAAAAATAAATAAAAGGAGAGAGAGAGAATTCTATATGGCTGCAGAGAAACATGATCTGAGCAAATCCTAAAGATTGCAAAGGCAGAAAGCAGAGTAAAGATTTTATTATAGGTAAGCAGGGCTGTCTTTTAAGGTCTGAGCTAAGATGCAAAAGTCTCTAGAACTATGTGGCCTTGGTCTGGTCTGTCAGGACCTGTGAGGGTACCAAGGAGCTCTCTCTCCTCCCTCACAATATTTAGTGTATCAGCTGTTATTCTGAGCTCTGTGTGAAGGGTTGAACTCTGCAGGCACAAGGCAGTGGGGCTGTTTTTATGATCTCTAGGGTCTGTAAGTCAGTCAAGCAGTTCTGAGGGCCTGGCTTTCAATTTAGGAATCCTCAGGTTTACCAGTGCCAGGAATGAAGCAGAAAGTAACAGAAATGGTGTTTGGAAGGGAAGAAAGTGACAGAGGAGAAACAGATGGGAGGGGGGAAAATCACCTTATTCTTCTGCCATTCATACATTTCAATTGGTATTTTTATCACATGTTTCCTTGATTCTTTTTCCACTCCTTCCTCTGCTCTCCTTTTCTGCTTCTCACCTGCTTAGATTCAAATATTTGATAGAAAACATTTGTTCCTACTTTTTATCTGCAGAAATGCATAGAAGAGATCAGAGTTTAAGGCACCCCTGTTCTAGGTTGGAATTGGTGTTACTAAAATAGATTAACAGTGTGGAAATTTGGCCAAGAATATATTGGCTCTTCTGCTGCCAGAGAATAGTTGGTCTTAAAAGTTCATGAATTTGACT
Source organism: Thryothorus ludovicianus (assembly GCA_013397245.1). Classification (NCBI taxonomy): domain Eukaryota; kingdom Metazoa; phylum Chordata; class Aves; order Passeriformes; family Certhiidae; genus Thryothorus; species Thryothorus ludovicianus. The sequence continues at coordinate 438,109 of VZTB01013357.1, read as the reverse complement.
TGACAGGGAGGTAATTGGTACTAAACATGAGACTTTTGACTTAATTTTTTTTACTGGAATGGCTGTAACCAGAATCCAGTCCCCCAGCACTGTGCACCTCCCTGGGTGGCTGTGTTAAAAGCCTTCAGGGAGTAAATGTGCTGCTGAAAGGTCCCTGCTGTTGGACTTTGTCAAACCTGGAGCCCCAGAGGTGCTGCTGCCTGAGCACTCAGCACAGCAGCTCTTGTGTCAGGCTTGAGCTCCACTGAGAGAAGCCTGGGGCAGATCTCCAGGGGTTTTCCCTACAGGAGGGGACTTCCCATCCCCTGGGCCTCAGGTAATGCACCTGGAAATGAAAGGCATTGCATTTAAGAGGAGAGAAGCACATCTGGAAAAGGAAACAGAACTTTCTGCCAGCCCAATTTATAGAAGTTATATGTTTGTTATTTAACAGGAGGGGATTTTCACTGTAAGATTCAGTGGGAAAGTGTTTCAGCATGCTGTGCCAGGGGAAGGTGTCAATAATGAAGCTTTTCCAGCTCTTGTTGGCCACATGTGTGGTTTCTTTTCTGCTTTGAGGTGTTCACTCGCTCTCCACTGTAATATTTCTAAAAGGCAGGAAAGGAATAAACTTAGGCAATCAAAGCAGCAATAGTGGCAGTTCAGGTATACTCTGTGTGTTTTTAAGAGCATAAGAAAACAAGAGTGATATAAAGGTTCAGAGCTGTAAGTCTGACTTCAGCCACCATTTGTTTTGCCTGAAGGAGTAGTTGAATAGTTTTTTTAACCATTTCCTGGGGTGCATCACACACAGTATCACCAGCTGGTCAAAGGAGGGGATTGTCCTGCTCTGCTCTGCTCTGGGGCAGCCTCACCCCGAGTGCTGGGGACAGTTTGGGACACCACAATGCAAGGAAGATGTAAAGCTGTTAGAGAGTGTCCAAAGGAGGCTGTGAGGGTGGAGAAGGGCCTCGAGGGGAAGCCCTGTGAGGAGTGGCTGAGGTCCCTTGGTCTGCTCAGCCTGGACAGGAGCAGACTGAGGGGAGAGCTCACTGCAGTCACAGCTTCCTCCTGAGGGGAAGAGGAGGGGCAGGCACTGAGCTCTGCTCTGTGCTCACAGTGACAGGAGCCGAGGGAATGGCCTGAAGCTGTGTCAGGGCAGCTTTAGGTTGGACATTAGAAGAAAGTTCTTTATCCAGAGGGTGTTGGGCACTGGAACAGGCTCCCCAGGGCAGTGGGCACAGCAGCAAGGCTGGCTGGGTTCAAGAAGCTTTTGGACAATGCCCTTGGGAACATGGTGTGACTCTTGGGGATGGTGCTGTGCAGGACCAGGGGCTGGGCTTGGTGATTCTTGAAGGTCTTTTCCAGCTCAGCTCATTCAGTGATTCTATGACCTTGGTTGTATAATGACTCCTTCGAAGGAAATGATGATCCTCTAATTTGCTGAACTTCAAGTGCGCCATTGAAACAGCGGACAAAGGCATACTTTGCTTGTGAGATAAAAAAAAAATCTGTTGCCAAAACCACTTTTAAAGTACTAAGCCATTATGGACTAAAGCAATGTCCTGGTTTACATACAGGTTGAAAGATAAATGATGGAAAGCTTTTTTTGTTAAATTTCATCACAAAGCTGCATTAACTATGATATACATCAAGATCTTAAGACCCCTGTTAAATTGCACAATATTCAAGGAACTGTTTTTTTGAGGTTAAGTGTCGCAGCTGCCGAACCACAACAGTTAAAGGAGATGGACGTGATAGGAACTCCAAGGAGCTATCAGATCTCAGTGCTTTCCAATGGCAAATTAAACACAGAATCAATAAATGCTATGTAATGCCAAAAGAAAGAATGAATTAATTTAAACCATGAGCACTGAAGAGTTAACTGATTAATGAAAGGCTTGAATGCTGCTGTGCACTGTTTCACAGGTTAGTGACTGTGTGACAGGTCAAAACACACAGGTAACCAACACAGAAAAGGGGGCTGGATATGTGCCAGAGCATGGGAGAGCTCTTACCTGATACCCATTTGGTCCTCAACAACCTGGGAGGTGCATTAGAAAATGGAAATAACTTACAAATCATATCATAGAGCAGACAGAGCTTTCTGGGATCATTGCACAGTTTCCCCAGAGTGTTTGGATTGTGTGTCACACCCTGGCCTGGGGCAAGCTTGGGAATGCACACATTCACTTCAGATTTGTGCTTGTCTATCATTATTTGACATGACTCTCCAATGGCCTGTCTGCTTTTTGTGAGCCTGCACAGCTTTTCCCTGCGATGGGAGAGAGAATGTCAGGGGAAGGGTCAGCTTTTCCCTCCACCCACTCGTGCCTGGGATGGTTATTTCAAGGGCAAGCAGACACTTCTGCATCCTCAGCTGCCAGGGTCAGCAGGGAGGTTGCACTGGAGCCTTGGATCAGGAGCTGAGCCTCACAAATATTTTGCTCTGCTTGGCTGGTGACTCTCTCACGAGTCAAGCCAGCTGTCGTGGCAGTTTGAAGGGACAGGTAAAGTCTAGGATGGAGGGCAATAGCTTGGGCTTGACCTTGGCCATACATTTGTGATGCCTCAGTCAGTGTGGATAGAGGTGACTGTGCCTGGCACCTGATCCAAACCCTGGAGAGCCTGCAGGGCTGGGGAGGTGCTCCCTGCCTGCTCACTCATCTTCTGGGCTCCTGCTCTAGGGGTACAGCTTATGGCAAGACATCTCCATACACAATAGCTACCGAACGTGCCCCCACTTAAAAGGTTTTGCTGCAGAAAGGGGGAAGAAGGGAAGATGAGGCTGTGATGTGATTCACCTACACTTCTCCTTGGGAAGGAGGAGGAAGGAGCAGACAAACGCCTCAGGCTTTCACCATTCTTTCCAGGTGACTAAGCAGCAATTTTATTTTTAACAAAAGCTAATGCTAGGCAAGTGGACAGAGCTGATGGTACATCTGAGAGCTCCTGTGTCACTTCCTGCATAGCGAAAATCTGCTTAGGCTGTGGCAGAGGCATTGCGTTGTATTGATTTTTCTCTTTTGGGATGAGTGTGCCTGTGAGCTTTCTCCCCTGTGACAGATTAGGTCATCCCTGCTGAAGGTCACCGATGGTTTTCCAGCATCTTTTTCCTTGCTGGAGGTTGGGGTTTTTGCTTCCCTGTGAGTGCTTGTTTTGGCCAGCAGAGGGTACTAAATGAAAGGTTAAGAAAGGAAAAAGTTTTCTCATGCTGTCAGACTGGGCTCGAAGTTTAGAATAAAAGCTGTGCTTCTGATAATGGAGAGGCTTCTAACAGACAAGACCCAATTAGAAATGCTGATATCCTCAAATTGCTTTTCTATACAAATTTGCTTTTGGTTTGTGATTAAAACATTTGAATTTAAAAATTCCCAGTCATTTTCTGGTTTTATTCACTATTCCATTAGCAATGTATGTTTCCCATCCTTGATGACATCTTTTGTAGAAATTAATAAATGATAATAAGAAGTCTTTTTGTAAAAATGAAGCTGTAAAAGCAGCCATGAAGTGATTTCATTAGGGGAAAAGAAAAAAAATTACTTTAAAGAAAGCATATTTCAGGTTAGTGCTTGAAAGCATCAATCTGAAGTATTTATCCTGTAAGATTAACAGGGAATTTTCACTCGCTATTTTTATCCTCTTGCCACTTCACTTCTTCTCATGTCAGAGCTGCTGTAATCCATCTCTCGTTGCCAGATGTTGCCTGTCCTGCACGGGGGGGGCTGTTAGACCCTCCCTCCTCTGCCTCTTTCCAGCCAGGCTTTTTGCACAGGCTTGGCCAAGATCAGGCTCTGCCTTTCCCTGCTCGTTGCCCGTGTCAATCCCTGCTCCCACATGCAGCTTGCTCCGGGCTGGGAGGAAATGCAGACTGGAGCTGCTCAACCCCTGGGGGGATGCTCTGTGCCAGCAGCACCGTGTCCCCCGCGTGTCCCCACAGCTGATGCAGCGCCTGGCCTGGGTGGCATCTGGAACATGGTGACACTGGGATGCAGGCAACAAGCCTCCCTGCTTTGGCTCATTCTGTGACACCTCCATGGGTTTTAGTTCCCCCTGCCCCACCACCCCTGCAAAATAAAGGTTAATGCTGTAATATTTCACTGCAAAGTTGTGACCTGCATTAATATTTTTTTTAAAAAAAATTGTTATTGCCATTTTGTTAACTTCTCCAGTCTAACCTTGTATTCCCAGCTGGGAGTAGCTACATGTGGAGGAGTGAAATATAACATTCGCCAGGAAAAAAAATGGGACTTTCAGGTACATTGTTAGAAAAACAGGCTGGAAAGAAATAATGGTGGCATTTTCCAGTTTGAATTCTAATACAAGTTTGTATTACATCTGGGAAATTCTTTCATCTAGCATTAAAATGGTATTTTTTAGGTATATTTCATATATAAATGTGTTTAGCCTTTTGTCTTCCTATTTTGTATGTATAACAATATGAATAATAAAAGTGACAACCAAGTATTTATCAGAAAATGCAATTTAAGATTGAAATCAAATGGGATTGAAGTGGAGAACTAAGGTTCAAATCCCAGGTGAGTCTCAAATCACACTTCTCATTTGACTTGTGACACCACCTCCCTATTGGATGTTAATTGTCAAACAAATACTGCCAGCAGCATGTGGAGCATGGTGAATTGTGGCTGTGTAGAGGCATCCTCAGAAATGTGGCACAGTGGAGTGGCACAACCTCAGTCTTTTGCTGAGTCTCAGCACTCTGCACCTTTCAGCCCCTAAGCTGCAACAAAACGTGGAAAGCTCCAACCTCTAAGGATTTTGTTTCAGAAAGTGAGAGGGTGTGAAAGAGGTGTTAGAATGGGAGCTGGAACTCAACCTGGATGATGTGCAGCATGTGTCTGCTAGCGGGTAAAATAAAATGGGAAAGAATGTTCAGAAACCTTCCCGTGATCTCTTCCTGCTTCTCCAATTTCTGCCTGCTCTCCTCTTTAGTGCTGTGATGTGGCTGCAGTCTGTCCCTGCTGTCTGGAGTCCCTTTCCTCCCAGCCTGGTCCTGGGGCTTCATTTTTTTCTCTAGTGATTCTCCTCATGCCACTAAAGCCTCTCAAACACCACAGAGCTCATATCAAGCACAGCCTCTTATCCTTCTGGGCCAGTCAGCTGCCTTCATCATGCCTCCCCATGCTCTTCCTGCCCCAGTCTGTCTGTCCTTTGGGCTCTGTGACCCTGTCACTGTCTAGTCCTTTGTCTGCCCTTCAGCAAAGTCTGCTGGAAAGGAATTCTGGAATGGTCTGAGAGGCTGCTGGCAAGGTTACAGGAGTTTTGATCCCGTTTTCTTCCTCCTCTGTAGTCTGACTGCTTGAAATCTTGCCTGCAAAGCCCCAGGTAACCATTGCCTTGTGTATACACTTCAGCACCCTTTTCCTTCTGGCCTTTCCTTGGCCAGTCCTGCTGGCACCATCTCAGTGTCCATCTAAGCACAGCTTTTGAGTATTTTCTTTCTGACTGCTGTGGGCACCACCACGTCCTGGTGAGGCTCAGGGTGGTATCTGCTGTGTGTAGGCCTCTGTAAATGTCCTCATGTACAAAAGGGGTCTTTATTTCACCAGCTGACCTTGAGGGAAAGCTCTAAGGGATCCAGTCCTTCCTTTCCCCATGCACTAAATCTCCTGCTCAGACTGTAACCTCTGTGCATTTGTTAGTGTGCCGTGCTCCTCTCCATCTTTAACAAACCTTCCTGCACACTCATGGCAGGCTGAGGCAAGGACTTGGTCTTGATTTAATTCTGGTTTGAGTGTTTGAGTTTCCTGCCTTCTCCCCTGCTCTGTTCTCACACGTGGGATGTTATTGACCTCTCCTTTGGCTGTTTTTACAGTCTGACCCCTGGGCAGAGAGATGTCAAACCTTGCTTCTGATTGGCCCACAACAACTTTCACCACCCCTTTGGCTATGGCAAAATTCTTGTTATGTTTGATTTCAGTACAACAAATTTGTTAAATTCCTCTGGGCTTTCCATAACAAATAATAGCAAAAGTTCTACTGAAAAAAATCTATGTGAATTTCCATCTGAATCTTTTCCAAACTGCCCTGTGTCTCAGCTACAAATGGAGAGGTTTAAGAGTCAGACAATGCTGCTGGTGTGCTGGGATTGCTGCCTGTCACAATCATTGGTGCTGTTTTATTGGGTTTGCACTCCTGCACTTTCCCCTGCCACACCTGTCTTGTTCTGTACTAGATATGGGCAGACAGAAAGGCTTCAGGTTTTCTCTCTATGTTATATGTCCTTCTAACTGATAGAAAACACAAGATTAGTGGGCAAAATGAACCCCACTACTATTTATAAAATGAGCACCTAAACAAAAACTAGAGGAGTTTACCTTATAAGCCTAGATTGCTGTAACTGCCTTTGTTTGCAGCATAATCTCCCTGGAGAGACTCCATCAAGGTGTGATCTGGGAAGATTATCTCCACTGCCAGGGATAGAACAGCCCTACTGGGTTTGAAAGTTGATTGGCAATGTGAAAAGTAAGAGTGGAGTGCTTGATTTAGAAACCAGCACCATGATGCCATGTTGTGACTCCGTGATCAGGTGCTCAGCTGGTGCACAAAGCGACTTCCAGAGGTGGGGCTTTGAGTCACTGAGGCTGTCTAGGTATCACCTAAAGGTACTGCTGTATTATATATTAAACTGTGACATAATCCTTACTGGTATTACCTCTTTGTACTGCTAGGCTAGTTCTTGAATTTCCTAGTTTTATTCGCCTCTTTCAGAGTTTTGTCTAGAGATCTCTATACAGCTCAAATCTTTAAGTGAAGTTTAGGAATTTCAGTAATTTTTAATCCTGTTTTCCCTCAGTTATCTGCACTAAGTGCTCACTTCTGCTCTTGGATGCTCAGCATGCTGAGCAAGTCAGATGGATTTTTCTAATTCCTAGATTTTTTCAAAGCCTTATAGCATTTAAGCCACACAATTCTCTCTAAAATCAGTAAAAGCTGTGTGTCTTCAATTCTGTGTAATCTCCCTGAAAGAGTAACTGTAGCTATTATTTAATACTTCAACAGTATTTTTCTGCCTTTGATTCTTGGGAACAGCTGTAGGTTAATTAAACTATAAACTAAGCTTTCAGTGAGTGATTATCATCATTATTTATTCAGGATTAATAAGGCTGGTGAAAACAACTCCTTCTTAGGCTGTGACAGAAATTGCTTGTGTGCGTGTTGAGGACACTGCGGAGCCGTGCCTGCAGTCTGCTGTAAATCCTGACAGCTGCACCCTTTATTCACCCACACAGGGTAACACAGCCCCACACGGAATAAAGATTCATTGTAAACCCCTCCGAGGGCCCTGCTAGGTCAGCAAAGTTCAGCTCCCAACACTGGGAGCTTTCACGTGCCGGGAGCACAGGAGGAGAAGGGAGTCGTGTTGTACAGTGCCACGCAGGCACAGAGAGCCCTGGAACTGATACTGCTGCCCCAGGCTTGTTTTTTCAGCTTGGGCTGGACTTTACAGCCAGTCTGCTGTCTGAGGAGGAGCTGAAATGTGAAGCAGCCTCGTCCTGCTCACATTAGAATCAAACAGAATGGCGGCCAAGACAGCAATTAGTGAGTTTGCCTCAGTTGTGATTTCACATCCTCGTGTGGAGAAAAGCACCAGGAGATGCTTACTGTGGTGAGGTTTATACAGCATCTACGCCACGCACTACAAAGCATTTTTCAGTCTCTTAAAGGGCTTTGCACTGGTAATTAGAGTAACTAATACCTCATAACTGCAGTGCACCCAGGAGGAACTCCTGCTCTGAGCAGGTGCAGTGTGCCTGGAGTCTGGAGAAGAGGCTTCATCCATTAACTCTGGTCTGAGAACACAAAACCATTTAGCCAGCTGTCAGGGCCTCTGGTTACTTTCAATTCCCATCTGGATGGATTTGAACCAGTGATATGAAGGTAAAAAGCTTGCTATCCTGTTACAAATCCCCTGAAGCTCCTGTTTCACCAGCTCTCTGTACTGGGACAGCTTTTTCTATAATGGCTGCCTTCACATCCTGGTTGGATGGGGAGTTCTCCCCATCCCTGGCCTTAAAATCCATGCAGCCTCACAACTAAATTACAGTTCCAGACCATCAGAAACGTTTCTAAAAATGCCTGCCTGTCTTGAGCATCCAGGAAGGGATTAACCCAGAGGCACCTCTTAGCCTAATTGGATAATCACCCTGTGCTGGGAAGGCAGCTAAGAATGTGTCCCCCCCACCATTTTTCATATTATTTGCATGTATTTGGGTGACATAATTACCAAAATGTTCTGAGTAGCTATTGGTGCTAATTACAAGGCTGCATCTGGAAATACTTCTAAATTCTATTTTTGCTACGATTTTTCCAGTTTGAGAAATACTATCAGATTTTAAAGCAATAGAATGCAGCACAGAGAAGAGAATGTGTGAAAAGCCCCTTGGGATTTTGCTATTAAAAGAAGCTTTCACAGTTTATGCATCAACTTTTGATTGCAAGGCATTATTCAATACTCTGAAATATTATTAATTCAGCAGAGAGGAGAAAGAAAGCTCCTCCAACCATAATTTCATTTTTTTCACATAAAGTTCCCCGTCTTACAAAGTATTTTTTGTATTATTTGGGTAACTTTATTCCTGTGTTGAGGATGTAGTGTCAGGTTCACTGCAGAGTCTGTCCTCTTAAAGGGGAACTTAACACCCCTGTTGATACAGGCCATAAAACCCCATCCCAGTGCATGCTGCATGCAGCTCCCTTCATCAGACAGAAATTACAAAGACTCCACAACAGCCACTTCTCCATTTTATTTCTTTTATGTACACCTCCCCAGGAAACTCTCAGAAACCATTCAAGATTTGGGTATCCAATAAACTATCTCGTTTAACAAAAACTGGAAAGCAATTTATAGGAGACATGGGAGATGACTGTGTAAATTATATTTAGAAAATGTTTTTCTTATGTCTAAAAAGATTTTATTTAGCATAAAGGAATGCAAACTGTCCTGGACACTTCTTGTTTTGCAGCTAGAACATTTTGCTGGTCTCTTTTAATAGGTGAGTGCTAGAAGTAAAGTTTTGCATTCTATTTTGTTGGTGTAATGCTTAAGATTCTAAAATAACTTATGCTGGAGTTTTAGTTGCTTCTGCAGCATCAAGCCACAGTCCTTTTCCCTAAGCCAGACCCTAAATCTGGCACTATTGATGAGAGGCTTCTGTGGAGAAAGCCCCACTCTGTCTTGCAGCCATTCTTTGATTCCTGGTCCTGTGTCCCACAGCTCCTGCTGAGGGATCACACACTGGGAAAATTTGGCAGTTCAGGCTCCCTTCTTCCAGCCCCCAGCAGAGACCCTGGGGACTCTCAGCATGTACAGAAGAGGCAGCTATGCAGATTCTGGTGATTTAAGGCCTTGTTTATGTGGCTAGAGGCATTTTAGGGAGCAAGCAATCACTTTTCCCTGATGGGACAGTACAGAGTTTTTATGGGGTTAAACCCCATAAATGCCATAAACTGGATTTAGTTGGGAGAGAAGAGGGAGCAGCTCCTGTTTATGCCATGCAGCTGCTGCAATGAGCACATTGCTGGCTGGAGGCAGCAGCACAGCTGCTTTAAGTAGCTTATTGAATCTGAAGCTTTGCTGTTTACTGCTGCCCTTTTATTCCTTCTCAAAACAGACCAAAAAAAATGATGTTTGTTCATACAGAATAAATACCTGCTCCACTCTTCTAGGAAAAAACAAAATTGCTTGCTTCTGAAAAGCAACACAGGAAGTTAAATAGTAAGCACAAAGATTTATCCCAGTTTTCCAGAGTCTGGACACAGCAACCACCATTTGTGTAGGGAGAGGTGAAGCCCTGTTCTTTGCCTTCAGGGCAGGGAGTCCGTACTCAGACACTTTCACTTCACAGGGCTCCCCACACCACACTTACTGCTTCCCCAACACCATCCAGAGCTCCAAAAACACCATCCAGCCCTGGGCTCCGAGGGTGCTTGGGCAGAGCCAGCAGTGAGAGCAGGACCATGGGAGGGAGCTGCAGCTCAGGTCAGCACTGCCTGTTAGGAATGGGCTCCTTTTCCTCTCTTCCATACCTTAGGGTAGACTGACTTTCCTCCTTTCTCTTTCTCTCTCTTTCTCGCTCTCTTTCTCTCTTTTTTCTCTTTCTATCTCTCTCTTTTCCTTCCTCTCTCTCTCTCTTCTTTCTCTCCCTCTTTCTCTCTTTCTTTATTTTTCTTTCTCTCTCTCTCTCCTTCTCCCTCTCCTCCTCTCTCTTTGTCTCTCTTTGTCTCTCTTTCTCTCTTTCTCTTTCTCTCTCTCTCTCTCTCTCTCTCTCTCTCTCTCTCTCTCTCTCTCTCTCTCTCTCTCTCTCTCTCTCTCTCTCTCTCTCTCTCTCTCTCTCTCTCTCTCTCTCTCTCTCTCTCTCTCTCTCTCTCTCTCTCTCTCTCTCTCTCTCTCTCTCTCTCTCTCTCTCTCTCTCTCTCTCTCTCTCTCTCTCTCTCTCTCTCTCTCTCTCTCTCTCTCTCTCTCTCTCTCTCTCTCTCTCTCTCTCTCTCTCTCTCTCTCTCTCTCTCTCTCTCTCTCTCTCTCTCTCTCTCTCTCTCTCTCTCTCTCTCTCTCTCTCTCTCTCTCTCTCTCTCTCTCTCTCTCTCTCTCTCTCTCTCTCTCTCTCTCTCTCTCTCTCTCTCTCTCTCTCTCTCTCTCTCTCTCTCTCTCTCTCTCTCTCTCTCTCTCTCTCTCTCTCTCTCTCTCTCTCTCTCTCTCTCTCTCTCTCTCTCTCTCTCTCTCTCTCTCTCTCTCTCTCTCTCTCTCTCTCTCTCTCTCTCTCTCTTTCTCTCTCTCTTTCTCTCCCTCCCTTCCTTTCATTCTTTCCCTCTAAACAGCTCCCTCTCGTTGATCTCCTAGGAGGTAGCAGAGGATCTGGGGAGAACAGAGAGAGCCTGGAGCTGCAATTAAGGCACAGAGTGAGCATCTCTGAGCCCAGCCTTGGGCAGGCAGGGTGGAAGATGCAGGAGGGAGGGTGGAAGTCAGCACATTGTTCTGTTCCTCACCCCCTCAGAGCAGAGGAGATGCTGAGAGGCCCCAAGCTGGTTCCAGTTTGTAGTGGCTGTGCAGAATCTGGATTAAGACCAGGTTTGTTAAAACAACTTCAAAGCACAAAGGTTTTACAGGGCGACCTCTTTTCCCCGCTCCTTTTCCCATGTGGACCCTGGAGAACTGGGATCTCACATGCTGCTTTTTCACAGCCTTTGATACATGGGCATAAAATGCTGTAGTGCTGGTCAGTGCCTCAGAGGCATGTAAGAAAAAGGGAAAAAAAAAATTCAATTATCTACAAAACTCAACAGAATAATTATATCCCATGCTGCTGAGGCAATATAAAAATAAAAAAAAAATGTTGGCAATCACTCTTACTTTGTTTATTTTAAAATGTGAAATTATTAAGTGGAGCATACCAGTTTGTTAAATGATTTTGTTATAGGTATCTGTGTGCAATGTGAATTCAAATCAGAACAACTGGCTAATAAGGAGGCAGCAACAAAACAGTTTCTGTATGAGCTTGTGAAAGGAGTTAACCTTCATTTTAATTTTAGATATGGGCCTGGAAACGTCATAAAATTTAAACCGAATGGTATAGAGTGAGTAATTGCAATCACACTGTGACTTTATCTAAAATTGAGGAACCATTTAAATATCTTTTCAGAGAACACCCCATTCTTTTGTAGAAATAAGGTTTCAGTGATAGAAATACTTTAATGAAAGCCCTTATTGAGAATTGAAATTAATTACTGAACTGCATAAAAGGACTTAAATGATTGAATTAATACATTAGAAAATTTGTAATGTTAATTCAAATATAAATTGACTATGAGAAAAAAAAAAAACAACCCTTCAAAGTTACTTCTTCAATGGGAATCCTCCGTTGACTTCAGGAGTTCTGGGTAGGGTTTTGATTGTAGCAGAGCTGAAAGGAGGGACTGAAAAAAGGCAAGCAGAGGAGGAGAAATCCGTATGCAGGTGTGAGTGAGCAGGGTTCCTGGAGGTGATTTGGGAATAGGGGCTGCAGCAGCAGCTCTGCAAGCCTCCCAGCACCAGGGCTGCACCAGCAGCTGTGCTTGGCTCTGCACTGGGCCCCACAGCAGCTCCCAGCCCAGGGAATTGGGGTTAATCTCCCGGGCTGCAAGGGGATTGACTGGAAGCCTGTACAGCAGCAGGTGTAAATTACAGCCCTCAGCAGTGTCAGGATAGGGCTGGATTGAGCAGGGACTTGGCGGGCACTGAGCTGCCCTGGGGCAAAGTGGGATGACCCCAGAGCTTCCCCAGCTCCTGTGGGGCAAAAGTGTGGTGTTCAGCAAGTGTAGCCCAGGCTGTGCCCCCACTGCTGCAGGTGTGGTGTCTGTCTCAGGATATGCAGATTACAGGAGCCCTTTGGGGCTCTAATGTCTCTGAGTGCCAAGGATTTACACATCCTAGCATCCCTCTGTACACAAACCCCATCACAGCACCAGGTATTGATGCAGCTTATCTGTCAGCTGAGGAAAAAAATCTCTGTCCTTGAGGTGCTTGTGACTGGAATAGAAAGAAGTGACTCATCCAGAAATCTCCAAAACCTGCACATCTCACCAGTACCCCATGTTCATAGGGCAGTCCATAAAAATGTCCTGCACTGATTCCTGCTGTTTGTGATCTGGATGGACACTAAAGACTGCCTGTATACACGAGAAAAGGGCCTGGGTGCAGTGGGAAGTATTAATCTCCATCCCTAAGTGCTGCCATGAGCAGGCCTATGAGCTGGGTTAGGTAGATGGATATACCAACTGGAGCATGTGGTAACTTTAAAATTAAACTTTTTTTACTCACCTAATTAAAAATGGCTATGCTGTTCATTTAGCATTTCTGGGCTAGAACTTACATGATCTACTTCAGGCTATTGTACAGCTTGAGACAGTTATAAAAGGAAGAAAATGGCTATTCTGAATAGAAAAAGCTCCTAAACTATAATTACTGCATCACCATTTAGATCTGGCAATTTAGCTACAAATGTCATTGCAGTAACTCAAGAGCAGATGCACAGCATGCTCTGTTCATGTGCTAACTGCTGAAACTTTTTTCCTTTTCTCCTCATATTTTCTCTCCCCTTTTGTTAAGGCTGGATTTGGTGTTTGGGTATTTTCAAACAGCTCCCAGGAGCTGTCATACTCTTGGGAGAGTTAACCCTGCAATGTGTTCCTCACACTGCTTGTAGCCAGGCTTAAACTAATCAAGGGTGCTTTGGAGAAACAGAGGGAGCTTTAATCTGCTTTGTAGCCCAGGGTGAAGCAGCACTAATGCCCTGCTCTCCTCCAGAGCTGCACGGTGCCCTTGGGAAGTGACCTTTGGGAGGCTGAGTGCCCTCACAGGGTAACAATAGCCTCAATACACACACAGCTCCTGAGCCTACTGGGCAGAAACTGCCCTCCTTGCTTTTCCTTTGGATGGTCAGGAGGGGACTTCAGCATCCACTGTGCTACCCCTGAACACGGTGTCTCAGAAAGGACAGCCCCCACAGGCAGGTGAAGACACAAACTCATGTAATATTCTGGAGTGGCTAGGGTCAGCCTTCTAGCACAAGCAGCCTGTTTCTCTGCTGGCACAGAAGCTCCCAGACTGATAACAAACGACTAAGACAAAAAAATAAATGACCCTCGTGCAGCTGGCCAGGTCCCTGGAAGACGGCTGTGTCCTTGCCTTTCTGCAGCTGGCCTTGTGAGCGCTCCCATTTGAGACCACAGAGATTTGAGGGTGCCACAGGGTAAAGGCTTTGCAGAAATGACTGTTATTACTGTTCTGATTGTTGTTATTATTGCCATAATTATGATGATGCTAAGAGCCAAAAGCCCAAGAGATTAGCCCATTGATCCAATTTGAGGCAGCTTCTCGAATTTTCAAGCTATTTACATACAATGGACAAAAGAGAAAAAAAAAAAGAGAAGCTGGTTTATGAAATTGGATCAGGCAGTGTTTGAGCTGAATGCATTCCAGCCTGCAGCCAGTAGAGCTGTTACAGGCTGGGGTGGGAGCTTTGATTAATTTTCTATCAATGTCCTGTAGCTGTTGCCCCTTGTATTACATATAAGGAAAATTCAAATTAAATTCAAATTTAATTTTCAAATCAAACTTCTGCTTGGCATTTTGTTTATGCAGAATTTGCTGGATGCCCTTTGCTGGATGTCCATTTCAGTCTCATAAGCACATTAAAATCTATTTTGGATAGCTATATAGAGTACTCAGATACCAGAAAAATTCCTCTTGGATCCCTTGGGGTGCAACTCCCTCATTCTGCAGTGTCATCCTGTGGTGCATTGTTCTGCTGTATCACTGCAGACAAATCAATTCCCTGGTTCCATTCCATTAACCCGTGGGGCTCTGGTACCTGGTGCTTCCTCAGCACATGGAGAAGCTTTTCCTGTTCTTCTGATGGCACAAGAGGAGCTCCCTGCTAAGGACTGGATGCACCAATGGTGAGCAACACACAGGCAGCACTGCAGAGCTTGCCTTGGTGTACTTAAACTCTGTTCTCACATTCATAGGCAAATATTACTGTAAATAATAGTTTAGACCTTCCATAAACATTCATTACCGTGGCCTAGAAAGAAAAGTTTGTGTTCTGCACTTTAATATGCTGTTATGGTAATTGAAAAGTGTGAAAACAAAGAGTCTTACTGGAATTGGCATTGTGGGAAACATCAGGAGTCTTCCTGGAGCTGATGGGAGGTAAAAGCTTTTGCAGTATAAGTGTGCCCTTGGGTTTGCTTGCAAAATGTTTGTCCATGCTTCTGCTGGAAGTAACTGCTAACACTTGCAGCTTCACAGTATTCTAATAGTGCTTCTTTTCTGAGGTTATATGTCAAACTACCTGGGAATTAGTGGGGGAAGAACTGGGATGGGATTTCTTGCTTTTGCAGGAAGGTTTTCCTGATCTTACTTGTTATCTAAAGCTTTGATTTTGCAAGGGATTTCAGCAAGTGTCCATAGGAATGTTCCACTCTGCTTTGTTTTCATAGGCTCCATTGAAAAATGCAGCTCAATGGCTTCAGATAAAACATTAGAGCAACTCCTGTTACTGCCATTCTAGCACCAGGAACACAGACCCTGAAAGCTACTCCAGTTCTGCTTGGGCAGCTTGAAACAGTACATTATGCAAATCTGTACCTCCAGACCACTCTGAATTTGTCCTGTTTTGTCTCTGGTGCCAGAGTATTTGCCAGGAGACACCTGAAGCTTTTTCTCCACAGTGACCTGGTGAATTGGATTTACTCCATGCTATCTGGTATTGCTGACAAGCAATGGCAAACATGCTGACTGAGAAGTGTTTAGTGATTACAAACTCCACATTAATAAGGTAATGCAAAAAATATAAAGTTAGTATCTACATATCTGTCAAGGTGAAGCAGAAATATTAAAAGCATAGGTGAGTTATCATTGATAAACAAAGGAGAATAATATGTGCAATAGTAGCAATAATAGTTATGGTGAAATAACTCATTAATATTTTTCAAATAAAGGCTTTGGTGGGTACCTTATCTCCAACCTTGGTCAACCCACCAGTGAAACCCAGTTCTTGGGGTTTTTGGTTAGTTTTTTTCTTAGGCTTGTTTGTTTGTTTTAGAGGGTACGGTGTGGTAATTCTCTGTCTGAACTTGTCCCATTTATGGCATCAAATAGTCAATATGTAAAATAGTTCAGGCCTACATAAAATGCTGATTTTATGTAGACGTTTGAGAAGTATAAATACACGATGAACAAGTACAATGAGATTTCCATTGTATGATTAAGTAATAGGTCAAGTTTTATTTTAAGTCATTTGATAGTTATTCTGTGAACATGAATGTTTTTCCTTGCAATACAGTTAATAGAACTGGATTCTATTATAAGTAATAGTTAAGCATGGAGATGAGATTTTAAAATTTTAAATTTTAAAATGAAATTTTTGAGTTTTAAAATCTCAGAGAAGCCAAAAAATAAAAAATTGTAACATAGTTTTCATGTCCCAGGCAAAGCCTGCTGCTCAGTTTAGGGAAGCACAGAGTATCCTGAACTGGAAGGGAGCCACAAGGACCATCAAGTCCAACTCTTGGCCCTGCACAGGACAGTCCTCAGAGTCACACCCTGTGCCTTGGATCATTGTGCAAACACTTCCTGGGCTCTGGCTGGTTGGTGCAGTTGTGTAAGAAGCCAACAGACATCACCAAACCCTGTCCTGAGGTTGTATCAGAGCTGGCAGCTGGCATCCATTCCTTTGCTAACTCCAGATTAGAAAGAAAATAGTATATTGAGCTGTGAGAAAGCAACTTGTTCTTTTCATAATTAATACTAGAGGGACATTGGTGTTCCTGCTGCCATTGGGCTTGTGGGATCCAGGAGAGCCTCAGGCCAGCTGGGCAGCACTTAGCTAATATCCCCCCTATAAACATGCATCCCTGGTGCATCCCTTCTGGAGAACTTCCTATGGAATCTGTCACTAAGAATTCCAGTTGCTCATCAGTCTGACACTGACAAAATACCTGGAGGTTGTTGCTGCATCTGTGCCTTATTGGCAGATCACTGACTGCCAGTGGAGAAATCCAGAAACAAGCCTTTTGTTCTTCATGCTCCATAACCAAATATCTGGACCTGGAAATTAACTTTGAGTTTCTTGCCAAGATCTAGCAGCACAGAGTTGTTCTTCATTCGGTTGGTGAATGAAGAACATTCACCTGTCAAGCTGAATGTTCTTTGGGAAATGATAGAGGTGATTCATTTAGGGTGAAATAAGATGAACTTGAAAAGCTAGAGGCATCTCTTTTCTCTCTGGAGCTGCACACAGAGTCAGCCCAACTGTGTCTTAGCCAAAAGAATGTAACAATTTAATCAATCCTCCCTCTCAGCCACCAGTGTAATTGCAGGCCAGCACAGAGCAGCCAGTCTTGAGACTTCAAATCTTCCTGCCAGCATAACTAGGCTGTGTGGCACAGAACACCCTCACAAGGAAAGAGAATATTCCCATAAAGGTCTTATGAGGCTGATCAAAGCAGATTTTTTCTGCCACTGCTGATATGCACAAGTAAGCAACTTCTGTGCAGCTTGGCTGTGCTGCTGTAATTCATTCAGACACCTGGGATCTTCTCTGAGTTAATGGATAAGGACTTTTTTCTGAGTTAATGGACAACGTAAAGGATAAGAATTATTTCTAAATTTTCCCAATATATCTATCTATTTTCCCAGTTCAAGTTGCCTCCCTGCTCCACTACAGCTGCTTGTACTGTTTTACAGTGGTTTGGGTTCAAGAAGCATGGCCATGGTCTCCAGAATCCCTAAAACTCTCTTGTTATGGCTCCTGATAATGTTCTATTGTAAAGCATGAGGATGAGCAGACCTCTTCCAGAAAGATGCAGCCTCCTGCACTGTAGTCAGTGCAGGTATCAAATACACAATGTTTTCTAGAAATTTTGAATCCATTTGGTTAATTCATGGCCCTTTTTCAACACAGAAAGAAACAGCAAATTGTGCAAGAAAGCAAGAAGCATGAAGAGAAAAAATGTGAAGCAATAAAGTACATTGAATATGCACATTTACAGGGGGGGGAAATACAGCAAATGTCCCCCAAAATGTAGACCTGTGAAAACAGTTTTTATACCATATGCAATGTTGGTAATCTAACTGCTGTTGTCCTCTTTATCCTGCAAAATGCTCCTGTCTATGGCAGAATGAGCTGG
The DNA here is from genome assembly GCA_013397245.1 of Thryothorus ludovicianus. Lineage (NCBI taxonomy): Eukaryota > Metazoa > Chordata > Aves > Passeriformes > Certhiidae > Thryothorus > Thryothorus ludovicianus. Next base: position 420,439 of record VZTB01013357.1, on the reverse strand, counting down.
AATCAGTAGTTAAATCCTCTTTAAATAAGCAGCAGTTTCCAAATTGTTTTGGGGCTTTACACGTGGCACGTGGGCCTTCCATAGCTTTCCTGCCTGGAAGGCATCTTTGGTAGGATAAAATGACCTATTCCAGCAGCATTCCAGGACATAATTGCACTGTGAGGGCTCTGACCATGGCTGTGTAAGAGCTGCCAGGATCACATCTGTTACCTGCTGGGGTGAAGCTCAGCTGCCCCTGATCTAACCCAGGTGTCAAAGCTGGGAGAATTCAGCTGTAATGTACGAGCTGACTGGAGTTTAAAGTTTGGGGTTAGATGGACTGCAGCTGTTGGGTGCCCTTCACCTCTCTCCTTCACACAAGACCATCAATTCTCAGCTGAAGGACTGTGCCTGTGCTTTTGAATTTTGTATTTAGCTTTGCAGACTGTCAAAGGTTCTCATGGGAATGACATTACAAACCCTCCAGTAATAAAATCCTGCAGAAAATCACAGCTCAACCCAGGATAACTGCTCCATTTACATGTCAATACAAGGAGCAGCACTTGTGACTGCTGCCTTTCCAGCCACGGTGAGTTCTTTTTGGTTCTGAGCAGCGAAATGGCCGAGGATATGCACAGCAAGGCAGATGGATTGATTCATTAGAGTTCAGTAGGTTATCATTACTGTAGGAATAGGTAATGACAGATACTCTAATTAGAAAAAAGGACTCTGTGGTTAGGGTAAATTACAGGCTAGAGCTGATTTGACCCCAATCAGTACAAATGAGGGTACAGTGCTCCATCATGCCGACAGCACCAATAGCATCAGGGTTCAAAAGCCATCTGTTCCTTCTAGCCTTTTAAAAAAGTGTGCTCAAGGGTGTTTCTAGGACTGTGGTGTTTCAAACTTCAGCTTAGCACACAAATGGGAGTGAGCTGGGCTTCTGCAGGGCAATCACTTTAATTCTCACTTAGATCATTGCCATGTTTGGGTAAATTTTAGCTCAAAATTATCATAAATGCATAAGCTGGAAACTTCAGCTAAGTATTATTTCATATTCACTTGCAAGTAATAGAAAGAACTAACAGTTCATTCAGATGAAAACACCAGTCTTCATTGCTCAAACTCATGGATGGGTTTGGGTGGTCTTGGGCTTGAACAGGTATTGGCATAGTAGCTTCCCCTCTGATCTCTTATTTCTGGTCATTTTTGCAAATCAAAGGACTGAAAAAGAATGATTAAGACATTTCAAAGGAGATGATAACTGTGGGGCATAACTGCAAGGGAATGGAAAAGCAAATGGAGGCTTTTCACATCAGCTATAGCAGATGCAGAAAGGGGGTAGGAATGTTTAAACCAGCTGGGTAAATAAGTGCAAGGGTTCCTGAGAAAGCAGGGTATTCCAAGTTTTACCCACCTCTGTATTAAGCCCCTTCCCAGCTTTCAGGGGACAGTGTCCTATTGCCCTCTGAGCTTTAGCTAGGACTAAAGCAGCCTGGGCTCCTTTGTGCCTGGCTGTGGGGGACGTGAAATCAGGGATGTGATGAAGAACTGCCACCAGGTGCTCCCTGCTGGAGTCCCATGGGGTCCTGAGAAAATGAAAGCAAGGAAGTGCTGCCGTCTTGCAGTGGCTTTTGCAAGTCAACCTTGGAATGTTTCACTTCTATGAAAACGTGCAATTAGCAGTCAAGGTCTTGGTGATAATCAGAGACTTTGTGTTTAAGTGTTCCACTTTAGGATGAAGTCTTTAATTGCTAATGAAAGCTATTTAAGGAAGAACATATGTTGAAAAGTCTGACTTAAACTCACTGTAAATCATTTGATAATGAAAATCTACTGCCATATAAGCTTAAATATGAGTTTTTTGGGGATCTATATGCTATTTTGGAGTATCAGGAATTTTAGAAGAGGTATATATTATTATCAATATCCCACTTCTGTTGAAATGGAAAAATAAATCAGTTATGGAAGACTTTTTCCAAATGTAGAAGAAAAGTTCTTTGGTAATGTATCATATGATTTATCAGAATGTTAAATGATGTTAATAGAATATTGCTAATTAGATCTTGTATGTTAGAATATAATATTTTATTGAGAGTAAGAATGAATGTTTAATTAAAGAACAAGAAATAATATCTTTTTTTAAATATAAGTTCATATTTTTTGGCTTAAGAAACCTAACAGAAATACAAATAAGTAAAAATACAATCAATACTTCTTTAAAGAGTAATCAGTACTTCTTTAGAGAGGGGGCAAGGTATAAAATATAAACTGAGTAATATTTGCTTATTCTGTGTAAGAGAAACCTCATACTGGTACGACACTCGTGTGGCTTTGTTTCCAAAAATAGGGATGTAATCTTGGACTAAGCTTTCCATATTAAAGCAGCTTTTTTCAGTTGATTAATATTGGCAAAAATTCTTATGAAAAGTGCAGCTTTTAAATGAAATAATATATAGCAATGCATAATGTAGCCAACTTTAAAGTACATTGTAAAAACAGTTTAGGAAGACAGAGAATTTTTTTTTTATTTTATTTTTTTCTATGTAATTCTGCATTGTTCATCAAGTTTTTCCTAAAAGGATTAGCTAAAGTGGAGTTTAGATTCCCTAACCCACTTAGTTCAGTTGTTTAAATTTATGGATTGCTGATGCTTACCTCCTTGGTAGAGGGGTCTCTCTTCCTCAGCCAATTATTTTTCATACCCTTGGACCCTACTCTGCCCAGGCAGCTGTACAGGAACTCTTTAGCATCTCCAAATGGTGCTAAAGTTCAACCTGGATTCCTTCCAGTAAAGAAAAACCCATAAATTCAACTAGTTCAGTTTACTACAGCTGTATCTAAGGTCAAACTGCTCAAGAGAAAGGATGTTCCAGTCACAGCCACAGTTTAAAAAAGATCAGAAATAAATGACTGTTTAAACCCCACTGGCTTACAGTGATGTGGAGGACTGAAAGTCTGGTGGGGCAGTGGCAGGTTTCCCCTTGGCTGCTGGATTTCACTCCCTCAAGTGTCACTTCTAACCTGTGGAACACTTCAATGAAATAAAATTCAAAAGTCCCTTTCTGCTTTGGGCTGTGGTAGTTTAGATTTTACATCACATTTTTACTTTGTATTATTGAGAAATAAATACCAACAAACCAATTGCTGTAACACCAAGAAACAGGGCCCAGACAGAGGGGAACTCCTGTATGGAGCACAGCACCTCTGTGAAACAGGGACAGGAGATCTGTCTTGCCAAGGGGCACTTTAGTGCTGAGCACTCCCATTTCTGGGTGAGGGTCTGAAGGGCTCCCTGGGTGCAAACCACTCCCATGTTCCAGTCACTCCTGGGACCCTTCTGCAAGACAAAGCTGCTGTCCAAAGTGAGCATCCAGAAATGTTGCATGCTTCTGAAGGTTTCACTTTGTGCCTTACTCAAGTTCATGCAGCAAAATTTACAGCAGAAACAGGATGCAAAATTCTGGAGCCCAACTCTCGTGCCCTTAACTCCAGTGCTTCACAGGCCAATTTTAATGTGACAAAGGGTTCTTTGTCAGAATGACAAGAAAAAGATGCAACTAAACAGCAGCATCCTGTCTTCTGCTAGGCCATATTTTATTCTTGGAGTATTGTGCAAACACTACCTTTTATCCAGGATAGAAATCACCATATCACATAACTGGAGGTGTGACTTGCAGTGCAGGGAGTTTAATTCTGACTAATTCTGTCTCTGCCCTGAGGTGAAGAATCAGACTTTTAGCCTTACTTTAAGCATTTCTTGAACTGCTTGGACTAAAGGCTTTCTGTTCTGCTCTTGGAAGCATTAAAGTCGCACATGAAAGGGAAACACAGATTAATTCATCTTTTCTGCTCTTTAAAGGCTACTGTGAGAGCACAGAAGCATTAGTTTACAAAGCTTTAGGATCATGTTTCCTCTTGTCATGGCTGCTTTTTGATCATAAACTGCATCTTGGTATTCCACCAAAAGCTTTGAACACATTGGGAATAGCTTTATTGCCAGTTAAACACGTGCTCATACAATATCCATGGATTAAAGTTGGGAGGGAGGGTAGGAGCAAGGCAGGGAGAAAAATTCTGTTGCTTTAAAAAGGCAAGAGTGATTCAACACCTTGTGGGATGAACAGGACAACAAAAGAGCTCAGTTCCAGAGATTGTTTGATCAGATTAAGAAGTTGTGGTAGGAATCTTTGCAAATGCAGTTGAATAGTAGAAACTCCATGGAAGAAGAATTCACTTAGAAGGAATATCTGTTAAATTACAACTAATTAATTAAATAGGTCTTCAACAGCAGATGTCACTGAAGCCTTAAGATTTAAGTGAGGATTTCAGAAGGCAGAGGAACTGAAACAAATGAGCCTCGGTGTCACTTGAACCTTGATCATACTTAGCATGTACATTACTTTCTTTACTCTGAGAATCTCATCTCTAGAAGGTGCAACAAATCGATATTTTGTTTTTAATTGCACTCATTACTGTTACATTGGACTCCAGCTCCACTAATTTACAACTGTGTTTGAAGTTTTTCTCCTTAAAATTGCCTTTCATATTTATAGCTCAATTTTATCAGCAAAAATGCTGATAGAAGTCTGCTGGGTAGGAGACACTGGGATAAAGATTATTCATATTTGCCTTCAATCTTTAGCCTCTGATTAGATTTACCCTGTTCCATACAGTGAGGAATGTGCTGTAGCTGATTTAATGCAGCCGCCTGACTGCGGGTAGTGGCGTTTCTCTGCTCACAGATCCTGGTGACAAAGCCTGCTCTCACAGAGTGCAGCGCCTTGAGGGACCCAGCAGCCCAGGGGCACCGTGGGGATGTGTGGCTGAGCCAGGAGGAGGTGTGGGTGTCCCTGTGCCCGTGTGGCTGTGCCTGGAGCCAGGAGGAGGTGTGGGTGTCCCTGTGCCCGTGTGGCTGTGCCTGCCTGCAGCAGGATCCGGCACCTGCGGTTCGCAGCCTCGGGGCTGTCGCTGCCCCGGTGACCTCGATCTCTGCGTGTCATGGGCTGCAGTGCAGAATGTAACCAAAAAGGAGTGTGTGTGTATTCCATCACCACCTGCTGGAATTGGGCTGGTGTAATCTTCTGTCAATGGGTCAGCTGGTAAGAAACCAGCTGGGACAGTTTTCTTTATTTCTTCCACCATCCATCCTCCCTCCAGGGAGAGATCTTCTGCTCGTGGGCCATTGAGTCTCACTGATAAAATTCCATCATCCCATTGGGAAATGCTCCAGCCAGGGGGAGGAGCCAAGCATTCCTACCTGGATTAAAACCTGAGGTTTGGGACACCAAGGCAGCCTTTTCCACTGGATTCTCAGAGGAAGACCAGGCCCATCAGTCTCCACTGGACCTTCAGCAGAGGCTGCACCTTTCTCCAGGATCACTGCTCCAACAGAGCCACATCTGCCACTGCAGGAGAGCTGCAGCCACCATTGAATGGGACTGCCACCAACACCCTGACCCACAGGGTGTCAGGTTGGATTCTGACTCTGTCAATGGGTTTGGTTTCTTTTAATACTGCATGCTTGTTTTATTTTAATTCTCCTAATAAATAACCGTTATTCCTATTCCCATATCTTTGCCTGAGAGCCCTTTAATTTCAAAATTATAATAATTCAGAGGGAGAGAGTTTACATTCTTCATTCCAAAGGAGGCTCCTGCCTTCCTTAGCAGACACCTGGTGTAAAACCAAGACACTGCAGGACCTAGATCTTCCCTCACCCAGGCAGGGCTGAGGGAGAGCTATCAGTGGAGAGCTGGAGAAGGAGCATCCTGGATAAACACAGGAGAGATTAGCCTCCACACTGTGAGAGTGATATTAAGCTGCTCAGTTGTCCCACTTTTTCAGGTCTTAATAATGCTGCTTTAAGTGGAAGGAAGCTTAATGTCTGTGTTTGTAGTAGTCCTGAGAGGTACAGCCTGGGACAGAGAAGTTGTGTGTAAGCAGGGTCAGGCTGACTTTTCTGTACCAAAAAAAATTTCTTTCCTTATATCCAGTCTGTTTCGTCACCCTCTGTTAACATAATGAAAATGTAATTCAATTTTCTAGCAAGAAATTGCCCCAGACTGTCCAACTGCTCTAAAATAAAGTGAGTGGACAGTCACAGTCAATTAGAGCCAGTGTGGATAGGCCCAAAAAATCCCTATGGATGCAGTTATAAATTATCTATATTTATAATATATATAAAAGATATATACATATAAACATCTATATCATATATACATATTGCATATATTATGTATGTTTGACACTTGAATTTTTAAACACCTTTTGATTAGGGTGGGACACACTATGTTATCCAAGCTGAAACTTTCATGGAGGAAGTTTAGGAGAATGAAACTATGACTCTTTATTTCATACCCTGTTGAGATGATTGGCAAAAGAAAATTTAGATAATGGTACAAACATCACATGCTTTCCTGTTAAAATGTGTAATGTGAAAAAGGCTATTTTTTTTTTCCTGTTTTCATCTGCTTCTATTAAGTCACTGAAAAGAAGTCAGCTTCCCAAGGTCTTCTGAATAGCTTCCTAACCCAAAATACCTGAAAGCACTATTATTCATAACAGTAATTCATTCCTGGTGTGTAAAAATAATCTGGAGCAAGGTCAGAAAAACACCTCACCTCACATTAAAATCCTAACCTTAAAATGTAAGAATTATAATGAGATCATCTGAATCCACAGGTAAATGTGTTGGATTTAGGTAGGCTGAAGAGGAAAGAAAAAAATTCCAGGGGGGGTCCACACCTCCTGCCCTCCCATGTGAGCACAGTGGGATGTGGCACAAGAACTCCCGGGTCCTGGGACGTGTCTGGCATCGTGTGGTTGAGCAGAGCTGCCCTTCCCTCTCCCTGTTCTCATCACGTCACCTGGAAGGGCTGGCTCTGCCTTTCTGGATAGTCACACACTGCTTTCCTGCCCAGTGCAGCACGGGGAAGGCAGAGCTCTGCTCGACTTACACGGATGAATAATGAATACTGTGCTGGAGATGTTCAGGCTCAGTTCCTGCACGCCTTGTAAATCATTGAAAGCGTTAGTAATGCTCCTGCTTTATTATAAAAATTCACCGAAGGACACTCTTGGTGATTCACCTTAGAAACTTCTGAGCTGTTCTGCATTGTGGAGGAAAAATCTCACTGCATTGAGCTGACAAGATTTCCTGGCACACACACAGGCTGTATTTCATACCTTTGGTTTTGGCTAAGTGATTGCATATAATGAAATCTCTAGATACTTTTGCCTGTTGCTTGTGAACAGCCACAGGACCAGAAGACTTCCAATTCTTAGCTGTGCTCTCCAGGGATCACTGGGAATACTCCCTGACAGACTCCATATAAACAAACAAGCAAAAAAATATTTTGATTTGTACTGCAATATTGTCACAGGTCCTATAAGACATTATTGAAGAGTTTCATCATCTCAGTTTTAGCTGTTTGCTTAATTGTTCAGGTCCAACTTGCTCCAAAGGAAAGATTACTCTCAGGCACAGAAATAAATGTGATGGCATAGAGATGCTGACAAGCTACTTAAACATGTCTGTGGAGTAAAACACAACTTCTGCAAAGAAATCAGAGTCAAAGAAGAGGCAGTGGGTCACAGTGACGGAAGAATTACCAAGGGGAATAAAGACACATCACAGACTATACTGTAGTCATTGTACAGGACAGCAATAAAAAAATCACAACTCTATTAACAGCACATGATGATAAGTAAGCAAAGACTGGAGCACAATGTATGCACCCAGAGGAAGGGATGTGCACTCATGCTTGGGGTTCCTGAATAATGAATGCTGAGCCATTTAACTAGAGAATTTCCCCAAACCATTTTTTTTTATGCAGTGTTTGTTAAGCGACGATAACACTGGCAGACACTGAGGAAGGAGAATCAGAATACATGATTTTCTTTTGCTGCCGTTTTTCTGCATCTGTTTCAGTCAAAAGGCAATTTCAAGAAACCGTTGATTTTTTCAAATAAATAAATAAACAATAGTCAAAGCAGAGTATTAAATGACGCACATACTTTAAAATAAATATTGATTGCTGAGAATGTACATTTCAGAACTGATCTGAGTGCTGTGATGCCCACCTGCGACAGCTGTGCTATAAAGAGAGATTGTACCAAGTTGCCAAGCAGAGAAGCCAAGGTGGCCAGAACAGCAACAGGGACTTCTATGTTTGTTTGGAGACTTGCCTCACTTCCCAGCACTGCAGAGCACTTCTCCAAAGCAAGGATGCTTTGCCTGTCCTAAATTTAATCTAGTGGAAGAAATCTTTTAGATTATAGCTGCGTCCTTTACTGACCCTCAGCTCTTACCAGTAGGTCGTGGTGCCAATATCTTAATTTTTCATTTTATGCTGCTTGCTTTAACAATGTGTTCTTTGGCAGGCAGCCATGTCTACAGCACTCTGCTATTAAAATGTCTGCTCTCTGCTGCAGCTGTCCATTTACTTTATGAACTGATCAGCCAGTCGAATGTAATTTAAGAGAATAGGGATAAGTCATAGCTGAGGGCACAAAGTATCAGCTGATGTGCTGTATGCAGGTCTGTCCTTCAGACATTTCTGAACCTAGCTTGTCATACTACATGTTTATTTTTTAATTAATGCAGAATGCGAAAAGAATGACTTGGCATGCTGCACATAGCAGTTGAATAAAACCAATCCTGCCCTTGTGGAAATACTCTTGGTACCAGGAGCACTCAGGAGTTGACAGAGTGAACACAGAGCATAATACTTTTCCTACTTAAATGTTATTACAGGTCTAGAGGGCAGACTAATTTGACTTTGTAATGGCATTAGCTTTAACATTTAAGTAAAGATGGCCAGTTCACAGAAGACACTCTCATACTAGAACCAGACTCTAAGCTTGATTTTTACTTGAGAGACATTTCACAGAATGTCCCACTTGCCTGTAACAATGGTCTGTGAGAGAGGGTGGACAGGGTGCCTGCTGAAGGCCAGGAAACAAAAACAGCTACTGGTACAACCCAAGCACTGGGTTGACATCATGTCTGGTAAACAAGGGAAGAATGGAACCAGAAATTAATGCATCGTAATTGATGTGCTGGCAATTAGAACTAACTGGCAGGCAGGCCAGTGGGGGGGTGGCTCTGCTCCTTACGTTCTCTGGAGTGATTAAAAAGTGTGGGAAGTGGCTGTTGAGAAAAGCTGGGAGGATGGAAGGAATTTTGCTGTCATCTCTGCCATCTTTAGTATCCCTGGGATTTGGAGAAGCCCACCTGCTTCCCCCACACCCTCCTCAAAACCGCATCGTTATTGGGCCTGACCCAGGGCTGTACATCAATTAGACAAGGAATATTGAGACTGCAGTCTCATCTCCACCAGCAAACAAAATCTGGGACGACCTCTTCTCTGTTCTCTGCCTTATTTTATGTTTTCCAGCTCTTTCTTTTAAGAACTAGGCATTAGCAAGCCATGAGAGACTCTGTCTCAGTATTTCCACGAGCTGCTGGCCTGAGAAGCATCTGAGAGCAATGCCTGAAATGGCTCAGGGATGGTGTCCCTTTGCCAAGGCTCCTAGCAGCCAATGGGACTGAGTGCTTGAGCTCATTCCTCTAAGAACAAGCTGCCAAGGCTATCATATAGATACATATATATGATGTATATTCTTACAGATATAAATAGATGTACAAAATGGAGACAGGGAAATGAATGATAAAAACAAGCATAAAATACATATCTAGTTTTTATTCTTAAGTACAAAGAGGGAAGCACCAGAAGTATCATGATGATGATTTTTGCCCTTTCAGTAAGAAAAGAAATACATTTGTAGATAGAAGGTCTCCAGTACATTCTTTCCTTCTTACCCTTTTGCTCTGTTTATCTGTAAGCTAAACAATACAGAATTTGCCATGCTATTTAAAATACAATCTCTTGCTGTTGCCTGCATTTTGATACAGAAATGTATTCTCACTTGTATATATTATTTTACAGAACTCAGTATTGCAGAGCAAATACAAACCCCATCCTCACTAACCTGGTTTTACTCTTCCTGTTTAGTATCCACATGGATGAACTTTCAGCACCAGCTTCGTTCCCTCTTGGCAGTGACCAAAGACCATCTAATACAGAGCTTTAAACATATTATTAGCCTTTAAATGGTAAATTTCATACGAAATTACATGCTCTACAAAGACAGAGGTAATGGATAATAAGATCTTTATCTCAAAGGAGCTGGAAAGGGAACATAGTGAGATTTAATTCGCTGTCACCAACTGGGTCACATCTCAGTGCAGGCAGTGTATTATTTCTGACAGACAATATGGTCTGATGGCTATTAAAAGAGCAACAGAGTAAGTTTTAGTCCTAGGCTAGTCCTCTGAGATCAAAGTGCCACTGAAGGATGGTTTTCTCAGTGGTTATCAGCATTTCAGTCTTGTGACTTCGTTGTCTAAGGTTGAATGCTATGTATTTTGGCAAAAAGGCCACAGACTAATTAGACATGGGTCCCAAAGTGTCTTTTCCTTTGAAGAGGATTTCCTAGCTTCGAAGAGAGATATGTTGGCAGTGGAACATATATTCCCTAAAGCTGTTTCAAAGTCATGTAGAAATAGAGGATTACAGTTTCCAGGTCCTTAATCTGGTACATTTATCATCATAGCTTTCTAAATTTGTAAGAAGTTCAAATCATCCTCTGTTGAATTATTAATCATGGAAATATCTGAAAAGATCCATCAACATATCTGTGGGTTGCTTTTCTTCCAAATTAACTTTTACTGTAAGAGCTGACATTTGTCATTAGCTATGAACTCCTGTAGTAAGTCTTGGTGATAGTAAGCTGGAATAAACATAGTTTTGGGCAACATTTTGTGAAAAAAAGCAGACAGCTCAGTGATTTTCATGATTCCTAACAGTAGTGAGAGATTAGGTATGTGGGTTTTTTTTAAAAAAAGATCTGTTGAGATGCAGGAAAAATGGTTGTGTCTTCCAATATGCCCTTAATTAAAATCCTAATGTTTAAAATTTATTTATTAGGGCATGTTACTTTAAGCAATAATTCTGTACGTTCATCGTGCCTAAGTCAAAAGCTTATGGGGAAATGCTTGCACACTCATCATGCATCTACAGGAAATATGTGTTTAGAAAAAATTAATTTTAAAAATATTTGAAAATAAAATATTTGAAATAAAACACTATCCAAACTGGTATTGAATCTAGAGTTTGGACCTGGAGGAGAAGGACAGAACTAGAAGTGTCAGAAAACTGCAGATTCTTGCTTAAGCTTTTTTAAAATGCCTGTAACCTTGGTTACTGACATAGCAACATTGCCAGGTAAGCATTTCTGCATTTAGAACTGCAATGGCCTTCCAGGACTCATGGAATGGCATCCATTAATTCAGTGACAAAGGGAGGGTCACATAAACACTGATTTAGAAAGCAGATCCAAGGATGATCATGTTTCTAACCCATGCTTACATTTTAATTCACTCACTGAATATGCAAAATGTATATTTAGCTAAGTACTTGAAATTGGCCTCAGGTGTAAAATTTTACAGATTGTACTCATGCCTCCCCTGTGATACCCCTGTGTAAATCTCTCATTAGGGGTTTCCCCCATAGGAGCATCAGGAATTAAAAGCAAATGGAGCAAATGCAAAGCAGGGGCTTCTACCACTCCAGGGGAGAATTACAGGACTATTTTCACTTTACAGGATTTTCACATTACAGGACTATTTTTTTCACTTCTCTCTTCAATATTTCATGAGACCTGATCTTCTCGTATTAACCAGGTTGTCTTCTCCTTCTGATTTGAAAAACTGTTTTGTAATTTTCTGATTCTCCTTCTTCCTAATCTCTTATTTCCCTCTGTCTTCTCCCATCTTTGGACCACTCTGAGTCATCTGTATCTAGAGAAATGACACTTCACACTCCTATCTGCAGCTGCTTCGATGCTTTCCAAAACAAAATTCTTTCACTGGGGCTCTAGGAGAAACACAGCTCCAGGGAAAGCTAAGGCTCATTTTTCTTAGCTAGAGCCTGCAATACTGCTCATGATTTAGGTGCATCAGCAGCACAGGTTACTATTTCCTTAATATTGAAATAAGTTACTTTAAATGCACACTGTCACGCTGTCTCTGCCAGGATGAAGGGTGCAGTTACTTATTTAGGAGGTTATAGACCTGTAAAGAATTCTTTCCTAAGGAAAAATTACCATAAACCCTTTTTTTCCCCCAATCTAATTTCTCTCTTGTGACGTATTTTGGAACCAGTAGGAGAACTTTAGTTGCTGAATTTTCACATCAGTGAGGGTTGTCATCTTGGCAGATTTTCACAGGCCTAATAAGGTATCTCTTTTATAAAGAAAATGGCTCCAAATCCCTTTTCCCTCTGGACACCAAAGTGCATCCTGAGCTAATTATGGTTAAACATTCTGGTTCCAAAAAGAGGTTTTTTTCCCTAAACTGCTTTCCAATGAGCACAAGAAGATTATGTTCCATGTAACACTGAGTGTCACTCACACAGCAGCAAAATCATGAGTCTTAGCATAAATTAAATACTGCATACATCCAATGATGTGTGTCACTGCGTGCACTGGGAAAGCCTTAATTCAGGCAGTTCCATTCTCACTGTGGTAATTGAAACACGCAGAAGAACATTCCCTTTTCACCAAGGTCCTTCTTTCCCCATAGATACTGTATTCAAACCCAGAAGCTGTTATTATATTACTTATTTCATGCTCTGAAACATTTGTCCTCACTTTTTCCTGCAACTTAGAGTCAGGTTGCCAGAGTACCATCCTGGTCTTGAAAAAGGATGGTGATGGATTATAAAAATGTAGCATAAAAAAACCCAGCAGAGATACAAAACAAGTTTGCAATCAAATAAACAGCTTAGAATGATATTAAATGGAAGAAAGCCAGGCATTCCCTAGAAGTTTATCCACTTATCTGGGCATTCTACATAGGGTTTTAATTTTCTATGTGCTTATCTACTAATACTTTCAATATGTCCATAATTGCAGTCTGAGTTAGTTCTGTACTTCAACTGCCCTCTCAGTAAGGAAATAAGCCCCAGCTTCTTTGGATATGCCTCTCCTTCTGGGAGCACCCCTGAGACTTCTGTAACCTTGGATTTAACCATCAACATTTAGGTAAATCATTGTATTTAAAGTATTTAGCACAAATATTGGCAGAAGTATTTAGCCACAAATACTACTTCTATTTACTCATAGCTGTTCCTGTTAAAGCTTTTTACACTCAGTGTACCAGGTTTGATTTTCTTTCTCTGCATCAGTTTGGTACAGGACAGCTCCATATAGGGGCTGCATGGGTCAGTCCTAAATGTATGGATCTGACAGGGAAGAATGGTGGATTCTGGCTCTGTCTCTGCCATGAGCTTGCCAGCTTGATCCTGGCATCTTTATACACCTCATTTTATTTAATGTCAACTAGAAGCAGTCCTAACTCTGTCCAAGCAAATTCTGAGGGTATATTCAAGTTTTTACTACACTAGGAATTCCTTGATTTTGAAAGATCTCGTTGACAAAATATTTCTCACAATTTGATAGTGAGAGTGAAAGAGCAGCAGCTCTTCTCATGGCTTTGCATGTAACTTTTCATCAGCCAGCATTTTCTATCTCCCAGCACAGACTAAAATCATATTTTTAGCCATTAAAATGCCAGAGTCGTGGTGTTAAGAGTTTGTCCTTGAGCCTTGTGAAAACCATGGAAAGCATTATTATTTATTGCTTGCATTTATAAAATAGTTCAGTCTCTTTCCAACTTGCCACTATCTACAGTGAGAAATAATCAACTCAGAGAAAAACACCTTCCACACCTCCTGATTTAAAGGTACAAGAGAACCTTGCTATGTACCCTCCGAGACAGAGTAGTGATTGATTCTCTGGTGCCAGTATTTCAGGAAGCTGTCACAATCTCTTGGGATAAATGCCTTCAGAAGTCCATGTATCAGAGGCAGGTATAATCACAAAATTTGTTTTGTCTTTGTGAGAATCCAGCTTTCCTGACAGGAAAGCAAGCACTTATCACTCACTGCAACTGAACTGTGTCAGTCTTTGAAAAGAGTGTCCAGAAAGATTCAGTGTTTAGGAAGGACCCTGCAGACAGGCTGAGGGCTCATCCTCTGGCCCGTGCTGAGCTGGGCTACCCAACTCCACATGGAGGAACAGCCACCAAAGATCCAGTAAATTGTATCTCCACCTGCCCAGGGTCTGTATTCATCAATCATCCACTACCATTCTCCAGATGATTCCCTATACCGAACATTATTTTTATATTTTTTCTATCTCTATACATGTACACACACAGATGTGTGTATATACATAGATATACACTTATATGTAAATGAAGATATATGTAAAAGGTACTTTTTATAGAAATATATTTTTACTTGTATAGATGTCCATATATTAAGTACTGTTTTCCTGAGTAACTACAGTTAAAAAAATAGGAGGGATGGAATAAACATCAAAGAAGAAGAAAATTTTTATAAAACATTTAGTGAGACAATATCTCATGACTTTCTAAGCTACAATGATTTTGGGCATATAGCATTACTGTTCTTGATGTTCCCTTGGAGGTCTGAAACACTGTTATTCAGTTAATTACTGCCTGGTCACACATGATTTGGGATAAGGTCAGCTCCCTTCTCAGTGCACATGTCACTGCCACGTGCCCAGAGGAAAAGCAATTGCATCTTTTAATCTGATCTTTGGTTTTCATTGCCATTTAATACTGCAAATGTAATGGAATTTCAGCTTTCATTTTTTATCTTCTGATGCTTTGACATGTTCAGACAAGATTAGGATCAAATATATACATGGAATAAAACTATTTTTAAAGTCCTGACCTGTATTTTGAAACCTCTGCGTACTACTGGAGCAGTCAGCTTGTATTTTTCCTTAAGTTAATTGAAACTAATTAGTTGCGTATAAAAACATAGCATGATTGAAGTAGTATTCATAGAAACAACATCACTTAGAGTCAATTCCTTTCTGCAGTCTGATTCAGCTATGAATCAAAAGTTGAAAAATGCATGAATCCTCTTGAAATCCTCGTGTTTCATCTGAGCAGGCAGGAAGTATTCCCTGTGCCAGCTCCTGGTCAGCTGGAATTCTGCACAGGGCGTGACTGCTCACAAGGCAACTGCTCAGCCAAGGGCTGGCCTGTGGTGCACAGGCAGCAGGGGCTCCTCAGTGGGATGAGAGAGCAGCCAGGCTCAGGGAGGTGGAACATGCTCTGCATCTCTCAGGCCAGAGACTGAGCTGAGACTTTGCTCTCCAGGAGGGTTTGTAGCCTCATCATTTCAGGTTGCTGTGGCCAGAATCCCTGTCAAGTACAGCAACAGTGCAGGATCTATTTTCTTTCCTGTAATCTCTCTTATCTATATGCAATGAGAAGTAGATAATTAAGTTGATCAGAGGACATATTTTAATCATTAGTGCCTCCTTCTAATATGCAAAAGCATCTCATGTAATACTTTTCTCATATAATTCCCTCATCAGTGAGTGGGAGTTTTCCCTAAGAAAGGAAGGTGGGATTAATCTATAAATCTGTCTGGTTTAGGATTCTTAAACTGAAAGAGGGCAGGTTTAGATTAGACATAAGGAAGATGTTCTTCACTGTGAGAGAGGAAAGGCACTGGAACAGCCTGCCCAGAGGATGCTCCAGTCCTGGGAGTGTTCTTGGCCGGGCTGGATAGTGCTTGGAGCAACCTGGTCTAGTGGAAAGTGCTCCTGCCCATGGCAGGGGGGGCTGGAATGAGATGGTCTTTAAGGTGTCTCCCCATCCAAACCATTCTATGATATCACTCTATCATTCTTATGTAGTCTCTCACTGATTACAGAATATCTGTCATTGGTAAATAGAGTATCTAAAGAAACAAAATTATAGCTCATAAAGGTAATTCTGGGCATTCCTTAAAACTCTGTAGCAGTGAAACAGATGAGGAGATAATGCAGGTATCTTATTTTAAAAAAGATTTGAGAGAACAGCATATAATCAAGCTATTGTTAGGGCTGGTGAGATGACTGGCAGTCCTAGAAGAGAGGGTGACACTGAGTTTGCCAAGAATCAAACTGCTCTCTGTATATCACATTTAACCGTGTGCTAACAGCACGTAGGAACCTTTGGTCACCACACCACCCAGGTGTCCTGTCCTTTCTAAATAGTTTTGGAACAGGACCCAGAAGGATTATGTTTAGTTTACTTGCAGCTCTGAGTGTTCCCTGTGGATGCATGTTAACAGGAATGCTGTTCTTTGAGCAGTCAAATGAAAACACAGAAATATGGTGCTCTTGCTCTGTTCTCCTCCTAGAGGCTTTCTTTCCTCTCACATTTTTTCCTCCTTACTTTTCTTAACATGTACAGCTCTGTATGGTCCATTATCCACTGTGTTGTGTGCTGATTATAAGTAGATTACTACTTCTGCAAATCACAGGATTAAAAACTGTAATGATATCATAAAATGGAGGACACTGCCTATACAAACAAAAAAAGCTATCATTTAATTTTCACTGAACATTTTAAAGATTGTAGAAATTAAAATGTTTTTAACAAAATTAGCAAACCCACAAATTACCCACATCAATCAGTTCAGGATTAGTGTTAATTTAAAGCAGGCTCCTTTGTAACAGTGTTTACATAAAGATAAGCCATACAAATGCAAATAAATTTTCATCTTTATTACTGATTTCTACTGAGATTTCATTGAATTCCAGTTAACTTTTCTCATTCTGTTAAATTTGAAGGCCATTATTAGAAACACCACTGTTGTCTTCTCTGTTGTGTAACTGAATGACTTCACAGATAAAGAAAGAATACCAACACACAAGATAAAGCCCCTTAACAATGTCACTAGTAAAAGGCTATTTTTTGAGTTCTGAGATTATCAGTCAACCTTTCAGTTATAAAATGCAACAAAAACATTAATCTGCCCTGATTTAGAAAAATTTTTAATTATGCAAAAGGAAATAATTTCCATAGCTGTTCATCAAGCTGAAATAAGGAGTTTTATTTATGTTCCAGAATCCTCCAAAATCCCACTGAATAATGGAAACATTAGGCATTTGGATTCCTTTGGCCTTTCAGCCTACATGAATACAAATTAAGTTGCAATGAAAAATAAGGAAGAAACTGTATCAGACTTAAATGAAATACATTATACACTGATATGTTTTAAGTCAGACACTGAGAAGCATTTTCTTCTGTAAGAAGAAATGAAAGACAGCACATTTGGATTTCAGAAATGCTCCACACCATTTTAATGACTGCCTAGAAATGCTTCCCTGTGTATGTAAAAGTGATATGGATGTGTGGATGGTTGGAATGTGGCAGCCAGAGATTGTGCAGAAAACAAAGACTGCATTTTAGAAGCAGCTTTAACTAGGCTTCTTAAATTGTTTAACTAGTCTGCTTAAATAATTTAGATCTAAGTAGGTCTAAATTATTTAGATTAATGTGGTGTTTTGAAACATCATGCATGGTCAGCCCTTAGAAGAAAGAACACAGCAGCAGCAAGGTGCAAAGATTCCTGAGGCGGGTTCCAATGGCAGATTTTACTGAACTGGTCCAGGCTCCTTCTACTCCAGCACCACAGAAAAATAAGAGCAGGTTCAGCCCGTGTAAATTCACTGCATGAATTTTTCCCAGCATGAACAGACTGTGTAATGCATCCCGAGCATCTCTGAACATCAGGGCTGACCACAGAATAACACATCACAGAGTTTTCAAAGCACATCCTGGACTGATATTTGAGTATTCTTTCAGCAGTGTTCCGAAAAAGGGTTTGGCCAAAAAAACTTTTCTGAAAGAAGAGCATGAAAGCTCACCAAACCCATAAACACAGTAACACTGTCTTTGCAAGGTAGACATCTGAGACAATCATTAAAATAACAAAGCAGCTGAAATTGCAGTGAACAGGTCTTCATTTAAATATTGCCCTGTTAAATAAATATTATTTAGAAAGTGGTAGGTAGCACTAAGGCCTGAAAAGTCATCAAATTTTCAAATCATTAAATCATTCAAATCTTGAATTACTAATCTACAATTTCATTTGGATTCCTTGTCAAAGCTAAGAAAAACAAAGGACTTAGTCTTAAATGCTACAAGGTAAATGTGTATTTCAGCAGAATGAGTTTGAGCTCACCTCTGTGTTTGCCCTTAAATAAAAAGGGAAGAAGATGCATTGATGAGGAACCACTATAAAGACCTCAACTTGCACCAAACTCTTTTATTCTTATACAATCATTTATTGCAGATTGGTACAAAGTTTCATTACTTGTGGACACTATACATGGAAATAATACATATGCACACATGACCACACTCATGTTATGTATTTCTTTATGCAACATTAGCTCATTGCTTTCATTAATAACTCAGCAAACAAGTTCATGAACTTGAAATATCCATTTTAGTACACATTTTTAAGGTAGTACAAAAATAAAACTACCAGTATAGTTTAAAAAGTACAAGAAGTTGAAAAATAAATAGGTAATTCCAGAAACACTAACTCCTTAGTGTCAAAAGAAAATGTGGAAAATATAAGGGATATATTCCCTAATGAGAAAAAAAAAAATATTTGTAGAGACATTGTTTATGAAGACAGCTGAAAGTTAATTTTTGATGCCTTTGTAGATGAATACAACATCTAATTTTACAGAATGATGAGACATTTTGAAATGAAGAATTTCAACCCCTAACCATCCAACTGCATGCACAATCAAACATTTAATCAAAAGTCCACCTAGACCTCAAGAAGCATATGATCTCTAATTTTAACATCTGTTTTCCTTTTCTTGAATGTTGGTGAGTTAGTGAGAATCCATGCTGCAGTATTTTGTAAAACTAAAATGCCCACACTGAATACAAATATCACTTATATAAACAGTGGCACCTGGGTGCTTCGCCCTTTTGAACTTGAAAGAATGCAAACCAAGAAAATATAGCTCATCTATCAGAATAAAATCTGAGTACAAGTAGAATGTGTTTGAATGCAGTAACAGAAAGTGGATGCACAAACTAAAAGTGAAATTATTATGAACAGAGTAATTTGCAGCAGTCACAGCATATGAGCCACGGAGCAAGGATTTTTATTTATGGACATCATGGCATAGATGATTTTTATGAAGTGATGCAGGAAGCAGACTGTCCTTACTTTGAGGATAATTTTAACTCAAGCAGACTCTCTCAGCTTCATTGTAATGCAGAGAATTAGGAATATCTATTTCAGATTTTCTGGAGTGTAGGGCTCTGCTTCATGGCCAAATTTGAGAAATCCTTCTTTCCTTTTCCACTAGATTGGAGTCCCTGGCCTGTGAACTCTTGGGGCTGGGAGAGCATTTGTGTGAATATCACAAACTGCAAAATGTGATATACAGAGTGCACTTCTCAGGGTGGTTGGTGTCACCCACTGTTGTATCTGTGGTATTGGAGGCAGCACACTGCCAGGTCAGTGAGCAAAGGGGATAATAACAAGCTTTTAGTCCATCTCCCAGTGTAATATAATGTCCATTTAAATCAATTTAATAGAAAATCAATTCAAGGTGAAGACCTCAAGCTGAAAACATCTGATAATAAACTAGTAGGAAAAGACACTGCAGTTGATCATAGCTGGGCCTCAATTTGCAGTCTGCCTGTAGGAGGGTTAACACCATTTTTTGAGGCAAGCAGTCAGAAGCTGGAGTTTCATACGTAATTCTTCCTTTTTCAAAAACTCTGAATTTTGCTTCAAAACTGCATCTTAATCTTTAGCCTATATGAGCATATGAAAATCTGTTAAATGCCTAAACAGATAGAGAAGGCTCTCAAATCTGTCCCAAAATACCTCTAGGTTGCTTTCTTCTTTTACATATGTAGTTAGTTTCCTTACAGAGCTTTGTTTCATAATTATTTCCAGATTATAAAAGCATGAGCTGGAGTTAAAAAATGTGGTTACACCACCACTTCCAGGTCAGCACACACAGTGTATGTGCCTCCTTTGTGCTCGTTACAAGCATTCCTGGTTCTCTGATCTCTATTCCTTGATCTTGCCCACTGTGCCTCAGAGATGCACCAGGGGAGCTCCTCAATCGCTTTTGTGAGAGAGGACTTCAGCTACTGGCGTTGGAAAAACACCCTCCAGTGCCTGCAGAAAGGCAGTGGGAAATACAACTCTCCCAGTGAGTCTCTAATATAATTTCTTTAATTTTTGGGAAGGAAATGAAGAAAGTTATTAGGAATGAAATTTCAGTGGGAACGGGGAAGTTGTTTTGATGAACAAAGTAGGGAACAATCAAATCTATGCTAATGCAGTTGATGCTCAGAAGCTGAGAATGACTGGCAAGAACGGATGATTGTGTGGTTAAAGAAGCACTGCCTGACTGAGGAAATCTGAGTTCTGAGTTCATTTCCTGGCTCTTCAGCTTTGAGCAAGAGATTTAATCNTTTCTCCTTCCTGTACCACAGGAGAGTCTTTATACTTCAGATTGTTCTAAGAATAAATGCATTAATGTGGCCCGTGCATTTAAGAAAAAAGCCTCAAAAACATAAGGGCTTCACTTCTCGTTCCTTCTTTAAAAAGGCCTTTCTGCTGCCTGTGGGGCAAATGTAACAAAGTGTTCATGCCCTATGTCTAGAAAGATGAGGAGGCATTTGCAGTGCCTGGGCTGACATCTGGGCACACCCAGTTTCTAGTCAAGAGGTGAACAAGGTTTATCAGTTACAGGGTGTTGGTTTTATTCCTACAGGAACATAGCCTGAGGCAGCTGCACAGCTTCCTCCCTCTGGGAGGCCGGGCAAAGTACGCAGGCAGGCAAAAGCTTAGAAAAATTGGCTATCGAAACTTTTGAGAGAAAAGAAACTTTGAACACCCGATGCTGAAGCACAGCAATATGAGATGGTGAAATGCTGTGGCAACACAAACGCAAAGGCCCCAAACCAGGAGAGATGCAGAAACACAAGCCCCAAGGCAGAGCACTGAGGTGGAAATAATGACTCAGTGACCCACCTCACTGGCAAGGAACTTCCTGAACCTTCTGTCAGTGCCTTCTAATTCCTAGCACAGGGCAGAAAATTTGAGGAAATTAAACTCTCAATTAATTCTGTGAGCACCGGCGTGGAGAATGCCTGGTCTCCCGTGGTTGTACAAGAGTCCTTCAGGATTTTTGTACAGCTGGGTCACCACCTTTCTCCTTTGAATGTGCTCTGTTGTAGTGTGGGCAGCCGGACCAAGGCAAGGATGATCCCAATCCCTGTGCTGGGCACTGCTGGGGCTGCACCTCGAGTGCTGTCTTCAATTCTGCGCCCCCCTTTTAGAAAGGACAGTGAGGGGCTGGAGTGTGTTCGGAGAGGGGCAACAAGGCTTGTGAAATGTTTAGAAAATATGTCTGGTGAGGAACAGCTGAGGGAGCCAGGGTTATTTAGTCTTGAGGAGGCTCGGAGTGGGGGACACCATCGCACTCTGCAACTCTCTGAAAGCAGGATGTGCTGAGGTGGGGCCGGTCTCTTCTGCCATGTCTGCAGAGCGAGCACAGGAGGAAATGGCCTTAAACAGCAGAGATTCAGATTAGATACTAGAAGGCAATTTTTTCACTGTTTGGGTGGTTGGGCATTGGAGTAGGTTGTGCAGAGGTGGTACGGCCACTGTCCACTTCAGGTGTTTTTGTCCTCGGGGTCTGGCACGGGTGATGGGTCAGTGGCAGTGTTTATTACACATCGCTGCACCAGCTGATCTTAAAGGCCTCTTCCACCCCTGACGATGCTATGATTCCACCCTTCCATGCCGCAGGGCCGGGACACCCGCAGGCCCATTCCTGCAACGCTTTTAACAACTCCCATTTGCCCTTGGTTCTGCCAGCGAGCTCGACGATTGCTGGGGCAAGCTGGCAGAGGCGGGCCTCGCCCGCCCGGTGGCAGCTCACACGGCCGAGCTGCGGCGGATCCCGGGGACGCCAGATGGGATGGCGGCGATGGGGACATGTGCAGAACGGGGAGATGGGTGTGACAGGGACATGGGTGCGATGGGGACACGGCTGTGGCGGGGACACGGGTGCCACGGGCAGACGCGGGGACGCAGGGCGGGGCGGCCGCGCTGACGTCAGGGCGGGCCGAGGGGCGGCTGCGTGTTCCCGCCCTCCGCCCCTCCCTGCCGGGCCGGGCGGCGGGACCCGAGGGCGCGGAGCGGCCCTGCCC
>VZTB01013357.1:315033-398115 GCA_013397245.1 Thryothorus ludovicianus | reverse complement strand
CTGCGGGTGCCTTGGGAGCAGCTGCTGCCAGCCTCGGTCTTGTAGCGTGAGGTTTCGTATCTCGAGGGTTTTAACCTCCGAAAAGGGGAAGAGGCGAAAACACCCAGTGTGTGTTCAAAGACAGCAGTTTATAAAAATGCTAACGGTGGAAAAGAATTATAATGGTGGCGTTTCTGCTTTAGTAGTGATCTGTTGAGATTGATACCAAGGGGATGTTCTGTACGTTGTGGTGATTTCGCTTTAATGACACTGAGACTTTGCTTTCGTCACCCAGAGCCTGCTGTTCACTTCGCGTTCTGTCAAATGTACTTTGGCACACAATGAAACGTAGGCACCCTCAGCCTTTAACTTTGAGCTGGAGGAGGTCGAGCTGTTTGTCTTCAGTTTAAGAAAGCAAAACTGCATGGGAGCTTTATGCTGTAGCAGAGTGTTAGTGTCCAGGCCAGACATCACATTAAGGTAAGGATTGTCGATCTGGTACTCCGTCTGGTATGTTGTGTGAAGATGTAAAGCACTTTTCAGGGGAATTGGTGCATTTTGCAGGGTTAGAGCTTCATGCCTATAGCAGGTTTGTTCTTGATGTCTGTGGGCTTTGAGCCTTCATTTGGTGCAGAATTGAATTTTTTGTTACAAAAAAGTTAAAAGTGAAATGAAGTTGAATCTAAGTTCTCATTTTGTTACATTTTTATAATTGAGACCCATTTCACTTCTTTCCTGAGACTTTACTGTATTTCTCTCTTCTGGACAAATACACAAAACTCGGGTTAGCCTGAGGCAGTAAATATTTACATTGTTAGCTGATAATGAATGAAATTGGCAAGATTTTTTTTTCTCATGTTTGTAATGTCACATACCTCTAAATTCTGTGGACTCATTTTGAATTACATGCCTCCAAGCTGAAGAGGTGATGGCCTAAAAAATGGGATATGAGTAACAAAACCTAAATGTCAACCAAGGATCTATGCCAGTATACAACTTAGAGTAGAAGACTTGTTTTTGAAGTTGAAGTTTAATTGCTGCTTATGGGTAATATTTTTCATTATAAAAATAGCAATGTTTGGGTTCTAAAAACTGCCCAGTATTGTGTTTTAACTGTAAAGCTGTTGAAACTGTAGAAATTGTCTCAATTAGCATAATGATCTCATTTAATGTATTGTTATACTAATGAGTAATCCTGTTTAATGGAACTGTTTCTGTAAAAGCTCATTGAAGTAAAATCCATTACTTTTGGACCTGATCATCCTTTAAGAGGGATTGGTTATTTGCAGTAAACCAGTTAGTAGGAAATGTTGGCACAGGCTCTTTAGATAAAAAGCCATCATGTCATCAATCTTGAGATGAACATTGCTTGCCTGGGATCTTTAGAAAGTGTGGGTCTCTCAAAATGGAGAAGAGATGAAGGAATATAGGATTACAGAAAGTAATATGGTAAAATATACAAAATATAAAACAGTGGTTGTGGTGTTCTCTTTTAGCCATTATTCACTGTAAACAGCAGCACTGTCTTCTTAATTAGAAGCTTTCAGACAGGGCTAAGTCCCATGCCAACAGGGATGCTAAGGAGATCAAAATACTAATGGTGCTTTTGATAATTAGGTTGAAAATCCTGTATTGTGTTTCAATTGGAGCAATAAAAACAGATTATGTACATTTCTGGATACCTGCACATGCTGCATGCACTGTATGTTACAGTAAAATCCCAGCAGCATTAAATAATTATCCCAGAGGTGAAGTTTGGCTGGTCAGGAAAGGTCTTTGCATTTCTTCATAGCTCTTGGACACACACCCCAGCTCACTCTTAAACTGCTACCAAGTAGGTGCATTTTGGAAGATATTCTGAGAATGTTGTTTCCTCCTTAATCAAAACTAGCTGGATTTGCAGAGATCTGGACTTTGCTCCGTAGTCATTCTCAGCTCTAAAAGGAGGATTCAGCTGCAGCAGTTCTGCTGACAATATCCTAGAGGAATTGAAGAAAGTCTCCTCAGTGTGGGGGTTTTTGCTTATCCATGGTCACATGAGTAACTGATGTTGCAAGTTCTTTCTAAAATGCCTGTTTCACTGCAGATTGTTGGGTTTTTCATGAGCTCTTAGTCTGTGCTGAGTTGAGGTCCTACTCTGCAGAGTGCATTGTAATGGCCTTTATTGAAGAAGTGCTGGCAGTGTCCTCACTGCAAAGGAGGCTTGGCTTCTTAGCCAGAGGAAATGGGTGATAAGGATTTGCTTTGATGAGGTGGCTGAACAGCTGATGGATCAGGAGTAACCCTGAAATTGCAAATAATTTCTGCAATTATTCCCTGAAGCCTAAGAAATGCTGTGCTTTTAGGCTAATCAGCCCAGATGGCTTGTGACACACACAGCACAGGGGAAGCATCCAGGGAGAACTGAATGTCCCAGCTTCTCTTGACTCAATAATATATCTACTTAAAGATGGAGATTCAAAAATCTCTTCTAGATGGATGCAGAGTTTATCACTACAATGTGGATTTGGATGATAATTTGAACCACACTCTTTGTAAGTTGTTTTAAAGATTGGATTTGCTTAAATGCTATTTTTTTCTGACCTTTTATGTTAAAATTATTGCATAACCATGTTGATGTATATTTTTGGTGAGTTGAGGGATACTGTGGCTTTTGAGTAACCTTCATCTCAGTAAGACAAACTTGCATAGGTAGAAACTTGGCAAGGCCCAGGCTGGTAGCAGGAGGCTTGAGGGGAGGAGCCCAATCTGTCAACCTGCATAGCCTTGTCCATCAGTAAACAGAGTTAAAAACAGAAAAAAAAATCTCTGTGTAAATCTTTTAGTCTTGAAAAGCTTTCTGAAGTGGTAATTTGGATAAGTATAGCTCTACTGTGACTACATTGAGATCCTGATAAAGCAAAACAAACAATATGTATCACTTTCCTGTAAATTTGAATAAAATACAGCATAGATGACTAACTGATCCTGTGACAAGCTGTCGCTTGTAACTGAAGTTACATCTCAGTTTCTCAGATAATCTTTTTTTTTTTTTTTGCTTTCATTTCAAACCTCTGAGGACATAACAAATATGTGTGTATTCCATATTGTAGGAAACTGACCTTGAGAAGTACATTCCAATATAGCTGAAGGTGTATCAGAAAGCTGGTGGGAAAACACAAAACACACATAAAAGTACTGGAGTCTGTTGTCAAAAACATGTTGGTATTTGTTATACTGTGGTGGGGTTGAGAAGTTGTTTGGTACTCAAACATTTTCAGGGAGTCTGGTTTTGAGACTGGGAACTGATTTATGTATCAGTGGAATTGTAGACAGAAGCTGTATTGAGTCCAGCACTAGTGAAATGAAACTCAAATAGCAAGAGATTCTTTGAAGATATGGTTTGCAAATAAGCAAATTTCAGCTGAAAGCTGGGATGCACTGGTGTGTGGCTGCAGTATTTTTGGTCAAGGGTGGATGTTAAAGAGAAGTCAAACTTCAAATAATACAGTATCTTCATGAAAGGACACAGATGTGAAACAAACTGGTGTGTTTGCTGGCCAGGAGAGCAGGTATCAGTAGCTGCTTCTGGCAACATAGGGAGTTTGGAAGTAGTTTGAGTAGTTTTCCTTGGGAATCTGTGCAAGGCAATGAAATAACCTTGGCAGAATTGTTATTGTGGCTCTGGAACTCCTTGCTTAAGGCAGTTGAGGATGCAAAAAGTTTGGAGGCTCAAGGACAGGTTACACAAAATAGTGGACAGGAGATGTGTGGAGAGTTCCTAAACAAGCTGCATCAAATTTAAGAAATTCCATGAATTGAGAACAGGTTGAGAAAACCACATTCTATGTTTGCCCTGATCATTCCTTCCACGATGCATTTTTATTTTAAGGCAGCCACAGGAGTTAATGGGATTTTTGTTTTCCTCACCTCTAAAATAAAATGGAGTGTCAGAGCTCTATGGAGAATTGAACTGTGCATTGAAGTGCCATGATCCACACACAGTGAAATACCACAATTTATGTATTTCCAGCTTATCCAGCTTCACTGTCTGTCTTTCATGGTAGCAGCGTTAAGGATTTTCTTTGTCAGTCCTTTTTCTAGTATTTTTTTTTAATCCAGCAGTGGCTGACTTAACAATATGATTTTTTTTAGATGCATAGCAGTGTGCTGACATGTTCTTGTCTCAAGATCACAATCTTCTGTGAAAAACTGAACTATGCTGAAATACATTGACAATATGTAGAAAAGAAAATCTCAGAACTATTTTTTTCTATCTTCTTTCTGCTTCATCTCGTCTAATCTTGCTCAATTATCGCATGTGAACCTCTTCAGGCTTATTGAAGATATCCCAGTACCAGTGAGTCTATGAATTACATGCAGTCTCTTCCAATTATCTCTGCTTGCCATTCAGCTTAACCTATAACTAGAATTCTTACTCAGGCAGCAGGAGAAAGACAGAAAGAATGAGTGTATTTGGCTGGAGAGGGGGGAAAAAAAAGCAACTTACATATTGGTTGAAAGCACAGCCTCATTGAAGATTTAAACCCATGGAAATTCTTAATCTTAAGATACCCACATAGATCAACTGTTCAGCACCAGTTCAGACAGCAAGTATTGTTTCTGTTATTAGTCATTATTTAATCATGACAAAATATATGGAAAAATATGTTAGTAGCAGTGTGAGAGGCTTCTAGCTCAAGACAGCTCAATGTTTTCACATGGAGAACATGCATCAGTTGAATAAACAAACCAGAGGAGTGGGATGGACAACATGGCAGTCTAAAAAGGGATATTTCCAGTTATAATTAGTTGTATACCAAGTTTCACTTGGCTTGCAGCCTGCCTGTTCTTATCAGCAAGAAAATCCTGCTCCAGCTGACATGCATTACAAAGTAAGAAGGAGAAAACACTAACTGGTAACCAACTCTTTGAGTTTGTTACTGAGTCAATGGTGAAGTAAATCTTTCCTAGGAGAATTAGAGGTGGAAATAATGTGTTTGAATCACTCGGTGACAGTGGATAGTGCTAAGGAAAAAAGGAGAAATAAGTGAAATATTTGCTAGAAACAGCAGGCAGTTCCTAATGGTTTGCAGTAGGACATTGCTTTTGAGACAGATGCAGTCTTTCTGGATTTGTTCTTACAAGGCAGATTAAATTACCCATGTGAAATGCTGTTGCTGAAGGACTAATACCATCAGCAGAAGCAGGGCCTGTTTCTGCTGTCAGTTGCTTTGATGCTGACATAATCACAAAATGTTTTAAGGAAAGATCAAGATCTGACATTTATCTGGTAGAAAGCTTTAATTCTAGACTGCAGCTGATGTTTGGGATTTTTCAGTCAATCTTAACCACAGCATAAAATTTAAATTGCCTTTATGATGTAAACAGTGATGCCACCTTTAAAACTCTTCTGGAAGGCAGGGTTCTGATTATCTGCTGCCTTATTTATCATGTAAGAATGCCAAAAATGTACTTGTTTGAGAAACTTTGGAAAAAAAACTGATGGGAGAGAATCCTTCCAAAATCTATGTATTCATACACAAGCATATACACAATCCACATAATTGTGGCTTATCTTCCAGGACAGAAATCTTGCTAAATGCAAGGAAGTATTAAGACAGCATAGGACCCTAGATATATGATTTCTTTGTAGTCACAGTATGTTTGTTTGGGGTTGTTTTGGGAAGGCCTTGGGAGGTGGTGCTGGTGAATGATTAACAGGTTTTGGCAACTTTGCAGCTGTGTGACTTTGTCTTTAGGTTGCAGGCCGTTGGATCTGTAAGGCAGGCAGACAGTGTCTGTCTTTTCTTACTTCGGTTTTTCCCCTTTCTGTTTGTGATCCCTGCAAATTTGGTAACAATCTAAAGTATCATCAAAGACAGAAACAAGTAAAGGCTCTTTGTTTCTCCAACAAAGATGTTGAAAACATCTGCATCTTTCGCTATTTAAAACAACCCTAGTGAAGAAGCTTGACTTGCTCACTGAGGTTGAATCTCTTGGATTGGTTCAGTTCACAGGAAGCTGTTCCTTGCATAACATAATGAGTGAAGTAATCCACATAATTTAATTCCTTCTAGCAGGGATGTTTCTGCACTGGAGCCAGATGTGTTGATCATGATTATAATACTGTTTCTGATATATGGCAATATATCCCTCCCACCTCTTGCAGTGTTCTTGGGGTCAGCACACCTAATGTAGTGCTTTTATTATCTGGGCCTTGTGTTGTCTGGATGCCAGTGAAAGCCACTGTGCTCTGGGTCTTGTGTTTTGGAGTTGGTAATGCAAGGGCTGGTGTTTATATCTGCAGATACAGGCTTGACATTGCTTGTCCAGGCTTAACAAGATCTGCTGAAGAAAGGAGCTGATGCTTTCCTCCAAGAGGATGTATCAGATGAATAGCAGGTTCAGAAGGGAGTCATGCATCTCCAATGCTCTATTCCAATTTCTCTCTGACCTCTGTCCCTGACAGCAGTTAGGCTGTCAGCACTAATGCAGGAAAGAGTTACTGTCATTGCACTTCAGGTCTCATTTATGAACAAACCATAATAACCCGCATTAACACTTAAGAGAAACTTGAAATTGCACTGTCAAACCTTTCTTCTTGTTCACAGACCCTGATACCCTCTTTTACTGGGAGTAATTTATCTGTACCCTCAGTTACCCTTTTCCACCTTCTTTTCTTTGTGCTGAAGCTGCTCTTTGCTGCATCTGGCTAAACATCTGGGCCTCGTCTGCCTTCCACCTTGTTGTGTAAGAATGCCAAAAATCAGTGCAACTTTACTTGTTTGAGAAACAGGTTTTTAGCAAAAGTTTTTCTTGTAGTTAAAATTTGCATGAATTTTTTTCAATAAAATCTGAAGGGACTTATGATAACTCATACCCTGTTTTGCCCCAGTGGTTTGGTTAGGTTTGATGTAAATACGTGGAGTTAAAATGCATATTTTCTGTTTTACTAATATGAAAAGCACAAGTGGACAACAATTACAAAGTATCCTTGTCTGGGCAGATAACACTTAGCCCATTTTTGCTTCCTTGAGGTGCCTGATTCTCCCTGTAAACAGCATTAATGGCAGACTGAATTGACAGTATGGCCCTGAGGGATGCAGAGGGAGTTTTTGATTCTGGAAGTGTTGTGGGAGCTTTCTTCTATAAAATAGAGCTGCATTTTCCTATTTCTTTTTCTCCAGTGAGTGCTTATGTCCTCTTGCCTTTTCAAACATTAATAATTCTGATGAATAGCAAGAATGCTTTTAGAGATGGCAAGGGATGCCACATTTTCTGCTATGTTGACTAAAGATACAGCTCAGTGTTAGAAATACTGAAATTCCAGTCTCTTTATGACATATTTCTTTTTCCTTCTCCCTTTATTCATTGTCATCTTCTGCTCATGTTCTTTGACCGAGTGTATTTTGACAGTAAACTGAGCGCAAGAGCAGCTTGGGTAACTGGTTTTTTGTTGTTTGATAGATAGCCCTTCAAAGTGGGTAGAACCTCATTAGTGTGAGGGAAGAAAAACACAAAGGATGTATCTCCAAGGTATCTTGAGATCTGAAAACACAATCTCACACCTTGGGACACAGAAAAGCAAGGTGATTTCAGGGAAATAGAACAATAAGCTCTCATTTTCTTGGAATTTCTTGCTATACTTCCTGACTGTGGTACCTTCAGAAGGCAGAGTGTCAGGGAAGCTGGTGTTAATCACTGCAGTTTGGACATAGGAAAGGGAGAGTGGCTTAAATTCATGGATAGCTTTGCAAAGCACTGGGAATTGATTCAAGAACAGGTGTTCTGGAGAATGGAAGACTGGAGAAGGAAGGCAGGCCTGGAGGATTTTACTGCAGAGCTGACAAATCTTACTGGATCTTGGAGTGAAGGTGAACTTTTGACTGAACTGAAACCACTCTGTGCAGAATAAACAACACAAAAAGTTGTCAATACTCAAAGTTCAATCTTGAAGCCATCGGAATTTCTGGTTGCATTCTGATTAGTTTAAATTCATACAGCATGCACAATGTCCTCAGGATTCATGATCCTGAATTCCCCAGAGTTGTCGTGCTCAGAGCAGGTGTTTGCCAGCTGGATCTCTTGCCAGTTTCTTCCATTCTTCATGTTAAGCTCCCATGGTCCTTTTCAAGCTGAAAATCAACTTGCAGTCATGCTGTCCATCTGCAATGTTCTTAAGCGAGTGCTAAGGAAGCCTTTTGCTGCTTCTGTTGCAGGGACCTCCCAGAGTTTCCCTGATGGCATTCAATACCTCCCTACATTGGTGGAAATAAGATATTTTCACATAATTGATCGGATGCATGTTTAATAACCCAGAGGTGTAAGAGGTGGTTTTATAAGCTGTGCCCAGGACAGAGTTGAAATACACGTGCAGTTAAATTTCTGTGAATGAAACACAGATGTGAAACTGCTGGCATGGCAGTAGATCTGCAGAGAGGAATTGCTCTGGCCTGTCACCAGTCTGTCAGATGTTTCATCCAGCAGTTCTGACAATAGGAAGGGAATTTGGTCTCAGTCAGGAATCTGGGACTGGAAAATGCTGTTCTCCTCCTGGTGGCTGGGATCATAGGGATTGTGGTATTTTAAGGTGCTTAAGCTTTCAGTGTATGAATCTCTAAGCTGTCTGCTGCAGGACAGAGTCTCAGATGCAAAGCTGGACTTTTGCTGAGAAGCTGATGTGTAGGAAACTGGAAACTGCCTTCCTGGTGGTGCTGAAACAAACTGAATGAAATTAAAGTGAATGTTGTGCTTGCCAGTTGAAGCTAACAGTGCAGGATTTTACTGAGGTGTCAATAATCCTGTAGAGGAAGTACTAAGGAGGGTGAGAATGAATATCCTTTTGCTTATCACCAGGATCTTGACTATCCTTGAAGGTAAGGATGTAGCAGCTTTTCAGTTAATTCAGATTATACTTCAGAGGGGGTCTGTGGATTTTAACTCCTTTTCCCTGGATCATTATGTAAGGCTAGGCTCTTTATAATTAGCTTAATTCCTGATTAGGCCTGTGTGCACTAGATAATGTATTTCCCAAGGCAAAGAATATAAAACTTGTTTGCCCAAATGTCAGTTTTTTAAAAATCCATAGATTGCTTAAGTCTAAAAATGCTTTGAATTTCTTTATAGTACAGGAGGCTGCGATTTAAATTGTATTGAACTTGAATCTGCTGGGATTCAGAAGTCATCCTCTAACTGGTAGGTACAGTGCTGCTTGGTAAAAGAGTTTCATTGTTAGGCCAGTGTAAAGATTAAGGAAGTTTTAGAGAATTTATAAGAAAATCCCTCATTTTCTGGGAAACATCTGCCTGGCTTGATGCTGTTAAGTTTTAGTGGGTTTTTTGATGACGTGTTTCAACGAAACAAATCAAACCTGGACTTGAGAAGGTGGCACAGTAGCTACAGTTACATGGCTAATAAAATACAGAGAAGTATTGTTTGTCTTTTAATTTAATTATCTGAAGTGTTCTAGGCTATCAGTATGGTTTTCTTGAAGGTAATGTGTTGTCTTTGCCTAATCAAGGATAAATGAGCAAGAGCCCTTCCTAGAGAACTGAAAGATCTCCTTTTCAAGTTTAATTTGCAGCACTTGGTGGAGGATTAAAGTAATCTAATTAAATGGCCTCATTTAAATTTTGCAGTCACCTAAGAGATGGTAGACAGATGTGAAAAGGGAATTATCCATAAAGCATGCAAGCTAAATTAGCAGCCTTCTAATTTAACTTTTTCAATTTGGAAGATTTCTTCACAAGACCTGCCTTTTCTTTAGAGTTAGATTATCTTCTGAGGGATCTGCAGTATGATGCTTACTGGGAATGAGTTCATCAGCATGTTAAAGGCCATTTTTTATTCATGGCGTTATTAAAAAAAAAGGTGTACTCTATTGTATGTAGTTGACATGAAGTAAAGATCTTTGATGTTGCTATTAAAGCCTGATGATATTTTCCCGTGCGAGGTACTCAGGTGCACTGCAGGCAAGAAATCTGACATCAGACACTTCATTCCACATGCAGGCAGGTATCAGACATGGTGAATGAAATGTTCTGCTGGTCCCAGGGGGAAATACTTGTGTTCTTTACACACCTCGGTGAGGGCAAGGTTTGTGGTGTGCAAGAACTCACTGAGTCTCTGAAAAGTCAGGATCTGTGTATTTCAAAATGGAAATGCACACAGCAGTTGCAGAATGTGGATTCTGATGTTTTCACAAGTTAGGAGCCCCTAAAAGCCCTGTCTGCAGCACCTTTCTCTTTCTGTCGTTGTAATACAGGTCTGTGTCCTGATCAGGACAGTCTGCTTCCAGAATTACTGCTCTGGGGCATCCTGTTCACTAACAAATCCTGAGGGTATTCCAGTTTGCATGAATTTAATGCCACTTTGATTTTATCTTTGATTGTATCACTAAGAAACAAAGTGTTTTTTAGTGAGGTTTGCAGCTTGGGGAGTGGCTCACTTTAGGATAACGCTTGCTGTGGTTACACAAGATATATTCTGTACTTTGAATAAGTAGAACTTTTGAATTTGCTTACTAACACTGACCTTATGCAACTGTTGCACTGTACTTCAGGTCTTGTACATGAATAAGATGATTTCTAAAATAGACTACAGCCTCCACACAAAGAGGAAACAATGACTAGGAATGTGAATCTTGATTTGGGGATGTCCATAAGGTCTGGGAACAAAAAATGTTGTGGTGAGATGCAAGATGAGTGGTTATTTCCGGTATTTTAGGCATTGAAGAAACTGAAAGCAATCTCAAAAAATTAGCTTTTAATCAGATTTTGCATTATGGTTTTTGCAGGTTTATATTGCTGACCACAGGTTTTTGCTATGTCATCCTTGTGGCTTTTTTAAAAATACTGAGTCTGAAGTTTATAACTTAATAATTGTAACACAATTGAAAAGTTCAGTTTGCTGCTGAAAATGGGTAAATAAAAAAAAAAAAAACAACAAAAAGAAAAAAAAAAGGATGGTTTATGTAGGGAATGAAAGTTAGGGGAGGGAGCCGTGATCTGAAGAACATGTTACTGCCAAATAACTGCTGCAGCTCTGGAGTTCACCAAATGTGTCTGGGTTACTTTTTATCAGCATGGTGGATTTAGGCACAGAAATCTAGGAAGCAGGTAGCTGCAAATGTATAGAAAACTGTGTTTAATGTATGATTGATTCAGGTTTAATATTGTTTTATTTTTCTTCTTAGATTCAAGCACCCTTTAAGGACCAATGTATCAAATAGCTCATGGAAGAAAAAATTCAAAACAGGACATCCTTGGTTTCCAGGCTACCGAAATATGGAACGAAAACTTTAGGGGGTGTTTTCCAACCTATGCCAAATGGAACGGCTGTGAACTTAGCAGGGAGTAATGGTGGCAAAAATTTCAGCAAGCACAATGGCACTGTTGGAATGTCTTCCTTTGCTTTCAACTGGAAAAGATCAAATAAATATCAGCTTAACGATCAGAACGGGAGAGAGGCCAACGCCAAACGCAACTCTAATGAAAAATTAATTGATCCTGAGAAATATCCTCAGTCTCAAGGAGCATTGGGTAATGATGAGCTCAGGGTGGGTTTGAACAGTACTGCTTCGGTTGTGTCAAAAGCAGCAAAGCAAACCAATATGTTTGTATCTTCTACTGAGGAATTAAACCCAAAGTCTATACCTGGACTCTCTAGTTCAGCTAAATTCACCAAAGGTACCCTGTCAGGAAGGACATACTCTGGACTCAATGCTCCAAGATCAAATTTAAATGGATTTTATGGAAATCGGCCGGTGGTAGGTTTGCAGAGACCTAGAGCCAATTCTGGTGCCACAAGGACAAGTTCAGGAGAAAGCCTGGCACAATCTACAGACAATAGCAAGGCTTTTTCCTGTGACAAAATGGTAAGATCGCAAAGTTTTTCACATTCCATTCAGAATTCTTTCCTTCCCACTGGATCTCTAACCAGGTCACATTCCTTTAATAAAGCTGTGGATCTTACAAGGCCTTACCATAGTCAAAACCTCGCTGCCAGGACGCCTCAGAGGCCTCCTCTGCTGTCAAGGAACGCGTGTCAGTTGGATGTACCCAATGGAAATGAGCCGATGAAGTATGGATTTACCAGACCGTACTCGGCCGTGTCAGCTCCTTGTTCCAAGAAACCCCCACTGTCAAATGGATCTGGGTCAGCACCTTCCTATGGATACAGATTAACTCGGCCTTCTCTGCTGAAGCCTGCCAGGCAGAGGTTTGCTGGGAATGCCGGTGTGGATGGCAGCAAGAGCGCGGCTGCGGACGCGCGCGTCGTGGAGAACGCGGAGATTTCAGCAAATATCAATAGAGCCGTCGATAAAAACAGCATTCTAGAGAGCAGGGCTCAGAGAGCACAACCTGCTGAGGGCCTGCATGAAAGTCTGGGAAAACATGGCTCTAAAGTGATGTGTATGAGCGATGATGGAGATGAAATATCTATATCTTCTTTGTCATCCTCTGAGAAAAATGATTTGAGTGAAGACTTCAGTGATGATTTCATAGATATAGAAGAAGCAAACAGAACTGTACAAATCCAGCAGAAGGAGAGCTGCCTTCAGGAATTAGAGCATGGGAGCAGAACGTCCATCGAGCCGTTCACATCTCTCAAGGAAGGTGGAGGATCTTGCTGTAATGCTGATGACTGGCTTGATATAAATGTGTCTGGTAAATAACCTTTTTTATGTTCTGAGATTATAGGTACTCAATCAAAATTCTGTAATGGTAATTAAGTTATTTAATGTAATTGCCCATTGTTTATGAATTGTTTCAGAATGAAACTGCTCTATGTTGGTATATTTGTTTGCTTGCACCTTTTCTGCATTACAGTTTTTTCCCAAGCCTTACTTTGAAGAGCTGTTTGTGATAAAAATGAAGGTGACCTCCTTTAAACACATTTGTGGTGTGATTGTGGGATTCCTCACATCATTGCTTTGCCATTCATTTTCTGGTTTGATGGTATTTTAAGA
Organism: Thryothorus ludovicianus; assembly: GCA_013397245.1. Classification (NCBI taxonomy): domain Eukaryota; kingdom Metazoa; phylum Chordata; class Aves; order Passeriformes; family Certhiidae; genus Thryothorus; species Thryothorus ludovicianus. The sequence continues at coordinate 385,184 of VZTB01013357.1, read as the reverse complement.
AAATTTCACCTTGTGCTCCCTCCACCTCTGTAGGCAGAGAACAGCTGTAACTGCTTCTATGTAGTGGAAATAAGTGTAGGATGTGTAATGGAATTAGTTCGGTTATAAACAGGATTGTTACTGGATCTTTTTTGTTTTTTGTGATGCATATTCATTCTTTAAAAATTAATTGAAGGCAACATAAGATGCTTTTGAAAGCCACATTTCTAAATCTTTGGTGGACTTCTCACAATAAGAGCTTGTTTGAGTGATGTTGCAATTGAAACACTAGATCCAAAGGATATATTTTTGCACCCACCTTCTAACATGTTAAAGAGATGCAGATTCTAGAAAGCAGCTTCCACAGTGGGTGAATTAGGGCAGTGTAAAAGGTTAGCAAAGATGTGGGTTGGAAGATGCCTTGGGTGTAGCTGCCAAACCAGCTTGAGCTTTTCCCCCTTCTGGGATGAGGGAACAATACTGTAGAAAGCTTTCAGGTATTTCTGTTACAGTACAGCTCCAGCAAAGGTAGCACACCAGTAACAGTCATCTTAATGATTATTTTTTGAATATTGGATTGTTTTTGGAATCACAACTGATGCTGTTTTCTTTAAGCAGTGGATGACAACAGTGAAAGCACAAAACACACCACTGAGAATGTCATCTCTTCAGAGATGAACTACAGAGCTGGCTCCTCCTTTGAGCTTTCTCCATCTGACAGCTCTGACGGCACATACATGTGGGATGAAGAAGGGCTGGAACCTATAGGAAGTGTCCATCCGTGTGGAAGCTACGACTCTTCAGAAATGAACAGCATAGTATGTATCTGTATTCATAACTTGCATTGTTATAGTCTGGCCAGTTTATTGCTTATTAAGTATATTTTTTAATTATTAGTGCTTTTTTAGAGATTTTATAATCGTTTCCTCTTGCCTCTGTAGCTGATAGCTTTGTGAAGTTTCTTGTTTAGGAACTCCTGTTTCTGGACAGGTGACTTTGATCTGGCTGTTTGCATGAATTTTTTTCTTTCCTTATTCTAAAGTCAACACAAAACAGGTCCTTCCTTATGCAAACTCATAGCAGTGCTCACAAAAAATAAAGGAATTTCATTTCTGCAAAAGGTAGGTTCAATACCTCCTACTAATCTCTAAACATAGAAATGAAAAAACCAGAAAATAGCTATTGCCTCTGTGGCTGCGTGCCTTTGTTGTTTGTGTACCATGTGCTCACAGGGTCCTTGTGAGGTGAAGCAGATATTTGATTTCTCTCTTCGTTCAATCATAGCATCTTTGAGATAGAGACCTGGCTGTAGCTCACTGTAGCAGGGCTCTTCATACATCTCCAGTGGGATACACAAATGCAGCACAATCTTTTTCTTGCTGCTAAAGTGACCTGCAAGAAGCATCATTAAATATGAGGAGGGTGGATGGAGAGTTGTTGCTGTGCTGTGATCCTCCATCTGAGATCAGGGAGCCAACCTTGGAATTTTAGTGGGCCTGAAGAAAGTTCTATCTATCTGTCTGTCCTGTTCATCTTCCTTTATCTGCACAGACTTCTGAATTAAGCAACTTGGATTTTATTAACATGATGTTAACAGTCAGAACACCTGACAAAACCAATTTGGTTTAATCTGTGTGTCATGCTTCGTGTGTTTAAGGCGTGTTAGGTACTGTGTCACCACTGCCAATTTAGTAATGTAGATACCACTTTCAGGCTTGAGCACAGATATGTGATTATATTCCTTGTGTGTAACTAAATATGAATTCCTGATGTATTTTCAGCTGCTTGTGGTATTGTTTGTTCTCTGTTTTAAATTAGGGATCTAGTTGGGATCTAGTGCTTGAAAGAGTTTAGCAGTGGTTATTAACTTCTTGTGGCAATTGTGGCCAGCTTGGAAAAGCTGTTAGAGATTTTTGTAGCATGAGTTTTGTAGCTTTGTTGGTGTTTATAGGGAAAACCCAAGTTTCATGGAGGCCCCTGCAAAAACAAACACCCTTGTCCCCAGACACATGCCAAGAAAAGAGGGAAGTTTTTAAGCTTTGTGCTTGGTAAGTTTTAAATATAGGTATTCTGAAACATACTCTGAAATGTCACAAACAAATGGAAGGCATTTCTTTTACTGTGCTTTTGGAGTATATATCTAGGTTTTGATACCCTGTGAATTAATTTGTGTTTGGATATGAGTTGCTATTGGATCAGTGTGCTGATTGACAGAAGCTATTGTAAACCATGTTGAGCAGAGATACATTAGAACTCCTAAATGTTCACTATTTTGGATTTTTTCTTTGTTTATTGAAAGTAAGAAGTTTTTGGAGAGCGCTTAAAAATGGAAGAATATATTTACTAGATTTTGAGTAAGAGGAAAGGAGGAGACTTTTAGACTTGATGTTGGATCTAGAAGATCATGTGTTTTTTCTACCCATTTTGATTTTTTATCCTGTTAGTGCTTTTCCAGAATTTCAGTGCTTACTGTACTGTGACTTTTATCTGTATGAGAAAAGCATCAATAGCAGGTTTTATTTTTGCAAGGCAGAAATGTATTTTCAGTAGCTTGAGTTTTGAGGGGGAAAATGTAGCTCTGAAATGTTGAGTTGTCTCTTAGTAGTGGGATTTTTTTTGGGCTTTTTTTCCCCTGTACTTGTTAGTTTTGGTAGAAATTAAGATAAGTTTTATTTCTTTAGCCTAATGATTAAACAATGATCTTTTCTAATCTGAAGATGGAGAAGAAATTCTGATGCAGTTTTTCATTCTTTCTGAAAAATTGTGCTCTTGAATAGATTACTGTAAGCTTTTGTTCCATGTTTTTCCTTTTCTCTGCAAGCAGGGAGTATAAAGACAAAAAAGTGAATGCATTGAGAATAATTATTGTGATTAGTCAACACGTCAGATGTTTTGATTGCTGGGAGATACGTGATCAAATTATGCAGTTTCTATCCTCCAGTGTGGTGAGTTAAAAGCAGTTCATATCTGTGTGTCAAAATCCAGTTGATGAGAGCCAGATTTAAGAATTTGGAGTGTTTGGGCTAATGCCAGCCTGCCTGCCCCTTGGATTTAGTATTTCCAGGGCAGGCACCAGAGCAGTAGTTCTGGAGTTCCTGTGGCACCAGGCTGGGGTGAGTAGAAGCAATGCCACTGAGGATTCAGGGAGCTGTGTGCTGAGTAATTGGTCATTTTTAGTGCTCAATTTGCCTTCTTCTTCCTCATTTCCTGCTCTTGTGTTGTTTGTCTTTTAAGCTGTATTCTTATTTATTATCAACAAATACTAAATGCTTTTCCTAAGGTTTTCCATAGATGGCAGTGCAGCTCCCAGTGGGTGATTTTAGATTAGAAGTGTTTGGACCATCTTTGGAAGGGCAACTTTTGCAAAGGGGATTTTAACTAGGTTTCTAACATGAGCATAGGAAGGCAACAGCAGGAGTTTGCTGGCCTCTGAAGCTCATTGTTCCTTTTTGGGGAGCAGAAAAGCCAGTATCTTTGCTATTCTCAGTACATTTTGATTTTAAAGTCATGAGGATGAAGAATAAAGTAAATTTGGCCTCTCATACTACAGTTCTTCTGTTCTTTACTGAGTGAACAGCTATGGAAAAAATGTATAATCCAGTGTTGGAGGTTTAAGAGTCATACAGATCCAAATAATATCATAGGGCAGACTTAGAGCTTGGTAGGAAATGTGTGGGATTTGTGTAAGGATGGAAATATTTTTGTTTTCTAATAGCATAGCCGAAAATAACTAATTGCACTACCCCTGTTGTTCCATTTCCTCTTTCAAAGTCAACAAATCACGTGGAGAACTTTCTAAGTGCTGAACTCCTTTCAAACTTCTAAGCACTGATTTTGTTGGTGCTCTTTATAGTCTTTTCAACAGCTGGTTTTTGCTGCTGAGCACCAAGTTCAGTTCTGTGTGAGCAGGCAGAGCAGTTGATGGCTCTGTCAATGCAGAAGGGCAGTATTTATCTCTAGGTGCTCTCCCTTGATTTTAGCTGTGCTGTTTGCTCCTGTCCTGGGTTTTAGTCACTGACTGCAGTGCCTAGTTCCTTTACTGCTTCATGGCAGAAAGCTCAGCAGTGCGAGGTACAGCTCCTGGTTGTAGTTTAGTCTTGCTAGATTTTTATTTTCATTAATTTTTGTCTGAAAATACTGTTCACCATATGTTTAAGCAGTGTGTTTTCAAAAAGGCATCCTGACTGGAATCTCATGGCTCCTTGCTTGCCCTCTCTGTTAGAGCAAGGTTTGAGGTGTTTTCTCATCTCCAGCATATTAAGTAGACACATGACAAACAGAAACTTTAATATGTTTATTCAGAGTGAAGCTTTGAATGTTTTTGGCAAGTGCAAGTCCTTATTTACATTGAGAAGGATGGGTAGTACAGCAGTTATTATTCTGAGGTATGTGCTTGTTTTTAAAGATGCTACAGTATTCTAGTGCTCAAAGTTTGCAAGAAGTAAAACTTTAAACTGAAAACATTCCAATAGTTCTGGCTTCTTTCTGTAATATTCTCAAGAGTAGAAGTTCTTACGATGTTATTTGGATTTTTTTTTTTCTTTTAAAGCAATTTCATTTGGGCCAGTAGGCTGACAGATTAAGTCCTCTGCCCTCTTTTTCTTGCAGACTCCAGTAGCAATGTGCATCTTTGTGCTGTGTTCCTTTTTTCCTGAAGTAAATAAAGCCAGTATTTTTGGGTATATGCAGAGTGAACATCAATGTAATTATAAGGGCATAGGATTATGGAATAATAATTGAAATCTGGCTTGAAGAGACAGATGGGTTTTAACTGCTTTGCTGAGAATTTAATTGCTCTTGAGATGAAATCTGGATCTCACTGGAATGAATCAGTTTGACACATGGCCAGAATTTGAGCTGGAGTATAAAATAGTTACATTTTTCTCTTTTTCCTGACAATTTTTGAAATCTTGTAAGATTTTTGTTCTTGTTCTTTGTTATATTTTTTCCCCTTTGTGACCATAACTTGGGAAAGGACAGTTCTGAACTAGTTTTTGAGACTGGGCAGAATGCTTTCTGGCACCTGAAGCATTGGTCCTCAGTGAAATCTTTTCTACTTCTTAGAGAAAATGAACTTACTAAAATAGAATTTTTAGTTCAGTTATTGATTTCTTTCAGTTGTTATTTACAAGTAATTTAGTGTTAATTACCTTATTTTTTTTTTAATAATTCACTTCTCAAAAGGACTCTTTAGTAAGGCTTAAATTGCCAGTCTGATTTCTCAAATGAGTAAGTTGTTAATGTGAATTCAGGCTTGTAGTGTGTGTAGTTCTAATATATTTATTTCCTTACAGTGAAATGTTCTTGCTTTGCCTTCTATCCATCTTTCTTTCTTTGTCTGAACTTTATTTTCAGGAGGGTAATGCCAAAACACTGAATCTTGTTCTACGAGAAGCTGGGCTTTTTAAATGTTGCAATGGTTGATTACAACTGTAATGAAAATAAAAGTGCAAGTAAGCAAAAGATAATGTAAAAAGTATGTAAATTTTCTCAACACAAACTTTTCTTTTTTTTCTATAACTTTCTGAAAGAGTAGTCATGAAGTGAGTCCTTCAGGTGCAAACTAGGTACAAGGACACATTAAAAGCCTTTCATCTAATGAGCCAGTTGAAATTCAGTTCTTTTTTCTCTTTTCATCTTGCAAAGAATAATAAAGATCTGACTCAAAGCAGAGAAGAGCATTAAAAAGACACATATTTCTTGACAGGCTGTACTCAAATGAACAGTGTTGACTAACTGCATTTCCTCCTTTCTTTGAATACAAAAGGTGAAGTTAATAAAGAGAATTAATTGCATTTTGTGCTCCCATGATGCTTCCTAAAAGTAATTTGTGTACTTCAGTTGAGCACTTCTTTAAGAAGGGTCTGAGTTTGTTCCACACCTGAAAGCAAAGGATGATTTCACCTCAGTCAGTGCCTTTTTGACTAAAATTCATTATGGCATTAATAAATGCACAGTTCCAATTTTGTATGTGGTAGAGATTTTTTAGTTTTTATTTTTTTGCTAGTGAATACAGTGAGAACTGATGACACTATTAGATGCCCAATACTCTAATGAGGATGCAAGGTTGGAAAGAGAGAGAAGGCATTATTCTTGTGGTATAACTATTTAATGAAGCATAATTGTTCTAGTCTTAGAGAATCTTGTTATATACCTGTGTTGGGGTGGTTTGAATTTTGAAGTAGCTGTTGCCTTTTTGCTGCCTTCCAAGCCTGTAGAACCTCAAAGGTTTTAGTCTTTTTTGCAGCTGCCAAGTTCTTTCTGGACACTGTTGTGACAGAACAGGACCATGGAGGAGGAAACTGGGCAACCTCTCCCTTTAGGTGTGTGTGGGTACCAGGATTCGTCAGTGTGCCAGAGGAGTGGCACTGTGAGGATGTACATGTGACTGGAGTGCCAGTGGAGGGGGAGGTGGTTTTATCTGCCCAGGAGTTAGTCAAACAAACAAGGTAAATGCACTTGAGAGGTCACCTCATGCAGGTGTGGAGGTGTGCATGGGCAGTGATGGAAATCCTCAGTGGCAGATACTCCTCACTGTGGGTACACTGCAGTGTGCAAAGTGTCTGTGAACCTCCTGGGAGTGACTGACAGCAAAGCCAGAGAGAGTCAGATACTCTGCAGTTTGTCTTGTCCCTCCTTCAACATTTCCTTCCATGCCCAGCACAGGGAGAGCAAATTTAATGGGTAGGGGACACCCAGCATCACTGATGTGGAATGGTAGCAGGGAGTTCTGCTTTCTGCCTCTGCTCAGGGGATTTGCATTATTTACCTTCATCACCAAAGAAATTCTGTCCTGTAGGACAAATAGAATAACTCACTGGTCCCTCACACTCCTTTACCTGAAAGCCTGTCTTTTGGGTTAGGCCAATATATTTCTTAGCAAGAGATAACCACAGTAGCACAGGAAGTCTTCTGGGAGGTTTTAGCTTTTACTCTGATGCATTCTAGAAAATGGCAAACAATGTGTGAATTTTTACTTGGGATGCAGAAAGATTTCTTGGAAATACATTATGTGGGAAGCTGCCATTTCTGTGGTCAAACTTCCTGCTGAGGTATATATATAGTGATTTTGGGATTGGAATCGAATAGATGTGTCAGCCTTGAAATTTTTTTTATTGGAAACTGCTGTAGTTGATAACCTCTGTTAAAGCTCCTAAATTCGTGTCCAAGTTCCAGCTCTTTTGTCCCAATATTTTCATGTCATGTTTCAGAATATGATAAAAATTATTCTGATTTACTTAAATTGCATTGTTCTAACTTCATAGTTTTCATTTTTCCAATGATACAAGAATAGAAATCTACATTTGTTTTTCATCTTCTTAATTTTTAATTGCCTAAATATTTATCTTTGGAAAACCACTAGACTGCTTGGTTCTGATTTCAAGGTCTCAAAAGTCAATGACATCTTTTTGCCTTTAATCTTCATTATGAACAGATAATATTTGGGATCATACTGAAGTAATGGCAGAACATCTTTGAATAATACATCCACCATTAAGTTTTTAATAGAAAACTGCAACCTCTATGAAAAATTCATTCTGTATTGTTTATCATTACAGAACTAAGAGCACAAACTTATTTCAGTGTGTTCTGTCAGCTCTTCAGACATTCTGATGCCTTAAGTTTTAGCTTTTATATTTTTTAGATTCTGTGCTGTTTTAGTGGATAGTTTTTGGTTTCTTATTAAGTGCCACTAAGCTCTCTTCACAAAAGCAATTCCTTCTCTAGCTCTGTACCAAGGACAACTGAGGCAACTTTGAGGCCCAAGAACAAAAACAATGGTTTAGTGAGAAGAAAAAACAAGGAGGATGGAGCTTCATAACCTGAAGCTCTAATTGGACAATTAACTCCAATATGCTCATGGACGAGAACTTGCAAAAATGTGAGACCTGGTGATCAATTGTCCATTTTGTGACCATTTTGGGGCATCTTGGGTGTAACCCAGCCAGGCTCTTGTACAGCCCGGGTGTGTCCATTAAGGCCTTTTAATAAATCCCTACTTTATCCTCTTACTCTGTCTAGTCTGTTCCAGGTCAGCCTCTAGAAGGTATCAGTTCCTTTGGTGGAGTTTGCTGACAGGCAGTTTTCTGCTCATGGCAGAGAAAGGAAATATCATTAGATTAGAGATTGATTTTAGAGTGAAAATAGCCACCATCCACTGCCCCACCTCTGCCCCAGTCCTCAGTTTCAGGGTTTAACTATAACAGCAAGGGGAGGTGGAAAGAAACTGAATTACTTAATGGGACAGCAACTTCTGACTGCCCTGTGTTATGTAGGTGTCCCTGCTGTCAAACATTTTTAGGAGGTTATATTACAGTTCACAAATCTCTTGTGATGCTGGTCTGAGAGGCATGACATTTTTGTGAACAACCTTTTATGGCAAATTACCTTTTTTCCTTTGGGATGAGAAGCTTATATACCTTTAAGAGCTGCTTCCTTCAGAACTGACACTGGAAAAACCAAGGAAGGCAACTTCACTTACACTTGGTGTTCTGTTCATGGCATCCATTAATTGTACCTCTGGCTTTGTGTTGGGGAGGGAGGGAGGGGGTGTGGCAGCTGCTGTGATAGTGTGTAAAATGTGAGAGCAAACACTGTAGAAGTTAGCATTTTTTTCATTTCCTAGGCTTGTAAAGACGTTTTCTGTATGAGTTGGTAGCTGGATATCCACGTGTGAGCTGGTTTTGAGCTTTTGTGCTCTTGGCTCATACTGTGGAAATGTATCAGGATCAAGTGGCAGGAATACACTTTTGCAGTAGGGCAGTAAGTGAGGGAACATCTCCTGAATTGCTCATGGAGAGATTGGTCAAACTAGAATCACCCCAAAGTAGTTTGGAGATATTTGAGCATTGTTTCGGTTTTAATTAGAAATAAGTATATTAAGCTGGCTGTGTAAGAATAGAGCACATTAATGCTGTGTAAGGTGTCATAGCCAGGTTACTCCAAGTCTTGCTAGGGTAGAATTAAATCTCTTTCACAGAGGAAACAACTGAGCTCCTGGTACAGCCATGTCCATGCTGTTCCTCTGAGGTTATTGTTTGGTTCCTCTCTCAGCTGGGAATTATTTGAAGCCTCTGTATTTTCCTTAAACCAAACACTGTACATTTAATACAAGTGCAAGTCAGTGGAGTGAGAATCATTCACAATCACTTCTGCCTGTAAAGAGTAGCTGTAGGAATTACACATTGCTTAATAGGGTAAAATGCTCCACTGTTGGCTAAATAAACTGTGAAAGCAATGCTCAACTTCTGGTATTGGTAGCATTTTTGTGCAAACAGACTGGAAGCAGTGAGTAGGAAGAACTGCCTTTCCTCCTCCCCTGCTCTTCCTCTGTCACTGTTTATGCTCACTGATGACTGCTTTCTGTGATTGTGCTTAAAAAGTAAATGGGAAACTCTCTAAAAGCACCAGCCTATTAAAAAAAAACCACAACAAAAAATATAGAAAATCTTAAGTTTTGCTGGAATTCTGTAGAAGAATGGTTACAATGCTTCTCCCTTTCAGCTTTCCCCATTGCTGGAGGCTAGATGGCAGTCAAGGAATGCTGCTTGTGGCAGTGACTGTAGTTTGGGCAGTGTGTTTGAAAGTGCTGTTGCTTATGAATTGGTGAAGTCTCAACAGAATGGCTAATATTTCTGGTTGTCTTCTTTCTCTTCTTTCATTGTGTTACTGGATTTCAGATTTTTTTACTTAGTCTGATATCTGATTTTATATTTAAAAAAAAATTTAAAAATCCAGCAAGTATAGATGTTTTAGATTTAGCATGTAATAACTTAAGATAATAGTGAATTCCTCAGTACCTTCAGTAAACCTAGGTAGAACATACCTCTACAAATGCCTCTGCAAAAATGTTTTCAAGGATAGGAAATCTTTAAGACTGTTCTACTTTACAGTTTACCAAGAATGTTTTGTAAAAAAAACACCAAGTTCCTGTTACATTGTGTTGTCACAGCAACCTTCAGCTACAGAGCGTGGGCAAAATCACAAAATACTTGTTTGGCTGTTTGGCCTAATTATCTTTAATGTAACTTGTACAATGTACTCCTTTCCCATCCTGTCTTTGGTGACCTGCAGAGTTCTATCCCACCTCTCCCCTGGGTGGTTTTCTCTGTTTTAAGGACTTCATTTACAGTGAGTTTTTCTCTTCAGCCCTATAGTACAGCATGTGTTTTTCCTCTGTCTGTGTTTTCTGCCTTCACTTAAGAGTTATGTTCAGTTCCTATATAGCACTGCCTTTTTGGAGACTTCCTATTTCTTTATTTATCTCTATCTCAGAGGTTGTCATATGCTGAAAATAGCATTGAAAAGGACCCTGGAGGTTTCCCTCTTTTATTCTGTCAGCCTTGACTTGTGTTTGACTTTGGCAGTTATCCTTTAGCTGCCCTTCAGGAGTCTGTTTTGTGTTTGTTTTTAAAAGCCACTTCCTTTTTTTCCACTCCTCAAGCACCAGAAATGATGGTTTGTTAGTTTCTGTGCTACTGTCAAATGCTTCACTTGAGTGTTTTTGGCCAGATTTTCCTGTAGTTCTCTCCCTTTACTCATACTTACCTTCTACCTTTGAAAAAAGACCTCTCTGGTCTTTTTTATTCTTCCTCAAAAGCAAGACCTAAGTCTCTAAACCAGTAATAAAAACAATTAGTTATTTTCCTTTAGCTGTCTTCTTTTTAAAGGTGGAACCAACAAATGAGGTCTGAGATCATGAGTTATGGAAAAAGGTAAAATTTAAAAAGATTGTTACTAATACTCACCACCAATTCATAACTCCCTCAAGGCAATTGCTTTTCCTGCAAAATATCCTAACCTGGCATTGGTACTTTGAGCTCAGGCTCTTCTCACTTCTGGTAATGCTCTCTGAAATTAGTTGTTTGAAAACTTTGCATTTCTGCACTAACCTCAATGCCTGACTTATGTTTTTTATTTTTTTTTATTCCACTGTAATATACATTGTGTTATAAACTTTCACTGATCAACATTTTTTAGTTTTAGTAGGGAGAAAATGCAAATATCTATCTTCTATTATCTGTCTTCTATTTTAGGCACTTTATGCTTTACTTTGGTTGCATTATAACCTTACAGCACTTAGTGCAATGAGTGGGAAAGTTGAGAATCAGGCCTCTTGCCTGGGTCCAGCTGTTAAGCTAAATTGAACTCAGATTGGTTGGTGGACTGAAAAATAGCCCTCTTCAGCTTAAGAAAAAGCTTATGATGCATGTTGCTTGAGGAATTTTTGGGAACTGAACTTTTTGAAAAGAATATTTTTCACTCCAGTCCATTATGGTAAAGAGTATTTTACAATGAAGTTTGAAGTTCAGCTTCAGCAAAAGCAGCTCTTCTGCATAGACTTGCCCAATTTTCAAAGCAGTGGTCTTGATGTTGTTATGGCTCTCCAGAAAGAGGATAACTCCATGCCTCCAGCAAATTGGGTTAAATCTCAGCTGTTGTGGGTGAGCTGTTGGTGTGTGCTTGCTGAACCTGGGTGAAACATCCGAGGGCAATCACTCCAGGAAGGATTTGAAGTGAGCTTGCTGAAAGTGGTATGAGACACATGTGGTGTGCCTTGGCCTGTTGGCCTTCTCCTTCTCCTTGTGCAGTGTAGGGGTTCTCTGCTTTTGGGGTGCTCGAGTTCCTCAGTTCTTACTCCAGGACTCACAGATCCTGTCTCACCTTTCCCTGTTCTATTGCAGGAAGCCAGCAAAGCTCCAGTGCCCAGTGGAAAGGCTTTGTGAAGAGAGAGCTTGGGGACAGCCCTGTAGTGGGACCTGGGATTTCACAGTCCCAAACTCAGTCTCTCCCTAGGTTATACCAGCTTGAAAACCTAGTGCTGAATCATACCCCTTTTAGTATTACATTATTCTTTTCACCTGTACAAATAGAATGGGATTCTTCTTCTTCTGTAACTTGTAATAATTGCTGAAACATGTAATATTCTGTAGGGTTGGAGCTGATGCACTTTTTTTTTATTTCCTGTTCTGTTTGAGCTCATTGCCCTGAATCACTTCATGATGCTAATTGCTGTTAAGCACACATTATTAACTATGTTATTCCCATGTAATTGCCTGCAGTTCTTTATGCAGTAGATAGAATAACAATGGAAGTATCTAAATTCTATTTTTTTTTTAATGCATTAATGTGCTGATGAAACTTTTACTTTATCTTATGACTGTTTCAGGATGACATTGCTGAAATCTATTTGTATATTGTGTTTTCCAAGTAGCTCTCAGGGGGAAATGCTCAAAGTGCATTCACACATGGCCCAGTGATTACAAAGTCTTGGTATTTGCAGTTGTGGGGTTTTTTTTTGTAGCATGGAGTTTCCTTTCCTCAGTGTGGTGAAGAATGTGTAATTAGGGAAGCATAATGAAATGTGTTGTTGACAGGAAAGTATGTCTGGAATCTCAAATACTGACCTCCTATGACACCATTAGACTTCCAAAGTTCTGATTCAAAGATAGTAAGGTGGCTTATCTAGGTTTATTAGTAAACATTCTGGCATATTGTGTTTTTCTATTTTGCATTTTTAAATAGCAGAGCTTTTCCACTTTTGTTTGTGGCTACGGTTTCCATTTTATTTGTCATGCTCGTTAAAGTTCTTGCAGTAGAAGAAAATAATGCTTGTTCACACTAATTTGGAAGATGAAAGAATCACATAGAAATAATTTATCAACTAGCAAACCGAAACTGCCTCTCGAGCACTGTATTGTGCAGAAGTGTTTGAAAAATGCACATTAGTTTAAAAACTCCTGGTTCCTGGAAAAATTTGAATAAATGGAAGCAAATGTAGCAAAAATATACAGGCATTTTGTTGTCCAAAATATTAAATCCATGTTTCCTTTAAACGGCTTCCACTTTTTTGTGAAGCTTTTCTGTAGTTGGATTTATTATTATTCCCAATGCCTTGCTGTGTAGGTTTTCCTGTTTTTTCCTGTAAATGCATAGAGTGCTATTTGTGGATGAAGCAATTCAGAAAGGACTCTGAAATATGACAAAAACAGGTGGTTTTGTCTCAAGTATCCCATCTTTCCTTTAAATTGCTCATGTTTTACAAAGTACTTATTAACTATTTTCATCTCACACTCTCCCTCCTAAGTCAATGAATCACTTGCCCTGCAGAAATATAAAATGTTTAATGTGTCACAACCCAAACCCCCCAAAAATCTTAAAATATACTTAGCTCTTCTCACCATTAATAATAAAATACAGTAGTGCTTTGTGAGTGCTGTAGGAAGGCTGCTGAAGAGCAGCTGGAGCAACATTTCAGACAAATGCTTGTTAATGTTGTTCCTTTTCACCTGTGCATCTGTGACTGCAAATCTAACCAATGACAAAGGGGTGGCTCTGCAAGGGAATATTGTGCAGTGTGTTCACAGCCTGTAAGCCAGTATTCATTTAAGTATTTAATGATCACATTACTATGAGAAATAATCATAAAACACCTTTTTGACTTAATATTTGGTAAATTATTCAATATTGGTGCCAGGCATCACCTTTAGGGGTAGCTGATAAAACATAGTAAAAATCTGCTGTTGGCAAAGAGGCCTATGTGAAGTGCCTGAGTCTGGTCTCAGGCTTTAAAGGCATGACTTTTACTGGGAGCTCAGGAGCAGGAGCTGGATATCCATAGGAGCTTCCTGTGTGGTAGTCACTTGGCATTTTTCAGTTTTTCTGGAGTAATGGAGTGAAAGGTGTCTGGGTTCTCTGCCCAGCAGCGCTGACTGCACCATGAGCTGGGTGTTCCAGCCTTGACCCCCTCAGTTTCTCCTCCTCTTGGTATCCTTAAGGCAAGAGGGGTCACTCTCTGTCTTTTAGCACTGACTGGGCTTGCCCTCATTGCAGTCCTTTAATATACCTGGCTGTATTTAATATGTGTAATTCATTTAGCACTAACACTTCAGAGCATTTTTCTTGTACCATTAGCATACCCATGCAATGTGTTATTCCCTTTAGGAACAGCTTTATATGAACCACAATCTGAAAGGCAAAAGGAAGCAGAGTTTGGTGCTCAGAATAGTGTGTTTGAAGCTTTATTATCCTGAAAAGTCAAGATAACACAGGTTTCCCTCGTTTCCTTCCAATGATCTCGTGATAATATGAGAGCTGGAATAAGGGGATTTAGCATCGTCTCTTCACAAAGCTGTTTTTGAATTCCAAATAAACAAAGTAGTTGAGTTTGAAATGCTTCAAACTGCAGAGAAAGCAGGATATTAATGAATAAAAGTCTTTGGAGTACTCCATAGGCATCAGGTGGAAGGATGTTTTAATCCATCTTTGTTTCATCTCGCACTGTTTCTGTGTCATATTAGCAGAGGTGTCATGATTGTTCTTTGTATAGGTGGTCTCAAATAAGGCTGATCTTCACTACTGAAGAGAGGAGGCTGCTGGTGACATTGGATGTGTGCACAATAAAAATGTAACAAAGCTTTTTGTGGCAGTAGGGTAATGAAGATGGAACCAGCTGTTTCTCACTTTTCCTTTCTTGCAGGATATCTTGAATAATCTTGATTCATGTGATCTTGAAGATGATGATCTCATGCTTGATGTGGACCTGCCTGAGGACCCACCTCGTGACAAAGGTAAGTAAGAGGCTTTGGAGTTCCTTTCTTCTGACTCTTGACTTAATAAATCAATGCACTCTTCAGATTGGGGTGGATTTTTTTAAAGTAACAACTGTGGGGTTTGTGAAATACAGGAAGGGAGATATTTCTGTTTTCCAAGTACAACTCTTACATTTGAAAAGTTCTGAATATAGAAATGTACTGCCTTGAATAAAAGTGCAACCTTGTTTCACACTGTTTTTTCTTAAAATTGTTTCTGAAGAACCAAGTTCAAAGTTCTAAGTTAGTCTTTCAGTCTCATGTTTCAGCTCTATTTGAAAATGCTGGGATAGTATTTTTTTTTTTTTGAGCTTTGGTGAATGACAGTGTAATTATTTGACATAATTGTTTTCTTCTGCAAAATGACAATATCTCCTGATAGATATGCATACACTTCAGGGTAGCAGAAGATGTAAAATTTAAGGTATGTTTTCAAATTGAATTTTATTTACTCTTGCTTTTAGTGAGAGTGCTGGCAGACTTTTCACAGAGAAGATAGAGGTACCTAGATACCCCTGAAATAGAACAAATTCAGATCATCGTAAAGGAAATTATGGTTGCACTTGCTCAAATCTCAGACGGGAAAGTTTGAGGCATTTGCTTTGTTTATTCCTGAGCTACTCATAGGACTGATGAGTACTGTTATTATTATGAGCTGTTGTGTGAATGTGGGTATTAGTTTTTCCAAGCTCAGTGGAGGCCAGTCCATTTTCAAATGAACAGAAACACTGAATGTGGAGCACTGTCAGGCCCTACCCAGTGCAAACACACACTGAAAGGGAGAGGCCTCTACTTACTTTGTGTAACATTTGGCTGCTTGCTGCAGTTGGGGGAAATTCAGGGGGTTTTGAGAGCATCTCTGAATTGTCTGGCTGAAGACTCCTGTGTGTATGTTAGATAAGAAGCCTAGTTTATGGTAAATAAAGCACACAGTTTTCCATCTACCACAATGGTGGCACATTGTGTTTTAATGTGCACATATGAAGTGCTTGTGTGAAATGATTGAGAACGTTGCAAGTATGCAACTTTTCAACCCTGACAGAATTTTTTACTGTTTTACTCAGTTAATTCTCCAGAATGGGTAACAATGCAAAGCCTAAGGCATATTTTTTCAATAGGGGTAATTTAATTCTCTTGGGGAAAAAGTAAGAAACAATTTTAAAGGGTAGATCAATTTTTCCTAAGTTTCCTTGTTTATATGAAACATGCACTGCATTTGCATCAGTAGTAATTTCATTCCAAACTGTTAATTTAAAAACTGCTAGAAGGGCATGTTTTTAAAGGTGAATGTTTGCCACAAAAACATTAAAAGCTAATTATTGCTAGTTTTGACCTTTTTTTAGAGGTTGAGTTTCCTTAAAAAATTAATCTGGCATAAACTGGTTATCTCTGCTTCTTATCTTGAAAATTCTGTATTTTCAGCAGAGAAGATCTGAAAATAAGGATTCAAAAGCCACCTCCAGGTTTTCCCTTATGTAATCATAACCACTTAAAAAAGCAAAACTTCTTGGTTAATCTCCACCTGTCTTTACGCTGTGTCTCAATATTTACTTTTCCAAAGCTGAAAATCATAATTGCTTGTAAATTTACTGAGGGCTTATTTTGTTGTTAATTTTCCTGCATTATGAGCTGTAGAAAGCTGCTGCTAAGGGAAAATAAATCTCCTGTTAGTTAAGGTGAATAATTTTATTTTATTATGCAATTTTTTGGGCTATTTGCTGGGTGATAAAAACTGGATTGTAGGTATGAGCACTTGTCCTAATAACGCTTAACAGCACTTTTTGCCAAAACTTTTTCCATAATTATGTGCGACTTCACTGACGTCAGCCTCTCAAGACTTTCCCGGTCCTCAGAAACTCTCCTGGTTTCACTTTGGAGCCTGGGATGCCTCTTGGCCTCTATTTCTGGGAGCAGCTGTAGCTGCCCAGGCACGCAGGGAGCGAGGAGGGCAGTGTGAATCACGGGGTGACGCGGGGCTGGCGCGCTGCCCCAGCCTGGGAGCCCAGCGGGAGGAGGGCCCGCGGCGGGGCAGCGCAGACCCCGCTCCCAGGAGAGCACTGACAGTGTGAGGGAAAGCTCCTTGGGTAAGTGGAGGACGAGGTGTGGTGGCAGAACAGGAGTTCAGGGTTGTTTTTGCCGGCTCTGACTGCCTGGGTAGAAGTTGTTTTGGTTTTCTGTGTCGTTTCCGGGCTGTTGCCAAATTTAGCGTTTGTTCCCTTAAGACGTTTTTGGAATTCCTGTGGTTTTTCAGAAGTTGCTGCTTTAAAGAGATTGTTTGGTTTCCTTGTTTTAAATCGTGCTGGTTGTGCAGGTAAATACAGATTAAATGTCTCTGAATCTGAAAACTAGACAAGGTGAATTGGACGAGGTACATCTGTATTTTAAGTAACATAAACTGTTCTCTTTTGCAATGCAATGCTGGCCTTTTTTACAGTGTTGTCTTTCTCTGTGTGTTCCTGGAACTTGTTAAAGGCCTGGAGAGATACCATCAGTAAGAAAGACAGGAAATTGTTACTTTTAAATTTCTTTCCTCCCATAATCTCTACCTCCTCCAAATGATTTTCTTTTTAAACTGGTAATACTGTTAAAACTGGATTCCTTAGTTTCTGTTACAGGTTACTCTTATTCTTATAACAAGTTTATATTTTAATAAAAATATGACATTGTTACAGAAGTCTTGACACTTCTAAAATGCATACTGTTTTGGAGCAGTTAGAAAATACCAAAACAAGCAAATAAGCCCCACAGACTTTACACTGCATCTGTTACCAGGACATAGTTAATATTTTATTCGCAAGGTCCTGGGAACAAGTCTTACAGTTTTTTTTTAACATTATGCTCTCTGTAGAAGAATGTGAAAATATGAGCCGCTATGACAGACAAGACAGAAATGCGAGACAACATCAAGAGGGATTCTGGAAAAGAGCACCCCAGCAGCGATGGAATACACAGGAGCACTATCATCTTGGCCACACTGACCATTATATCCATGGTAAAAATGATTTGAACAGGTAAAGCACTTTTCTATATCCTCACAAACATTTAAAGCACCAGTGAGCAATTCCTTTTTGGTACTAAGGGGTCTCAAGTGATACTGAGTGCAAGTTCAACATTTTCAGAATAGTTGTGTGTCTGAGTGGAAGCACCACTGAGGGTTATAACAATTTCTTTTCAAACCTAATGCTTCTGTTTTCATTCCAAGTACCTGTTGCTCGTTTTGATACAATATTATACATGTTGATTAAAATCCCTTATGTGCTCAATGGAAAACCATTGCAATGTCTTACTGCTTGCATTTTGTAAGTTTGGGCAGCTTTTTACAGATTAATTTGTTGGTAAAATAACCTTATTGTCCTTAAAGTGTTGAATGACTGTTTCTAGAAATTCTACTGAACTAACTGGTTTTAGGATGCTGTAGTTTATAGTCTGAGAGAGGTCTCTGGGAGTGGAAAGGAAAACTGTATTTAAGTGAAATAGCATTGACACTTTCCGATTTATTCATTTATTTCTGCTCTGTGCCACAGTATGTAAGTATAGCCCATGCTGCACAACACTCTGCTTTTTACCAAATGCTGTGTAGCTCCAGTTGGTCATCGCTCTGTTTTTGTGTTTTGGGCTTGCTTTAGGGGTCCAAGCTGCCTGGAGAGCTGCGGGGCGGGCGGCGGCTTGGCGGAGAACACGGTGATGCTGGACGAGATGACCCTGCGGCACATGGTGCAGGACTGCACTGCTGTCAAAACACAGCTGCTCAAACTCAAGAGGCTGCTGCACCAGGTGAGCCACGCACGGCCACTGGGCCACTGAAATGGTCTGAGCACTGCGCCTCGGTGGGTTTGTGTTCTGTGTGACTTTATTAGGAGATTGGCATTTCGTTTATACATAGTTTGTACAAAGTTCCAGAAGGTGACT
Organism: Thryothorus ludovicianus; assembly: GCA_013397245.1. Lineage (NCBI taxonomy): Eukaryota > Metazoa > Chordata > Aves > Passeriformes > Certhiidae > Thryothorus > Thryothorus ludovicianus. Next base: position 366,705 of record VZTB01013357.1, on the reverse strand, counting down.
CTACTTTTACTGCTATTTCCAATAATACCTTTCCTGCCTTGCCAGCACTTTACTCACTACAAAACATTCTAAATACTAAATACTAACAATTTTTCATATTTATTCAATATTAAATTTTACTTCTCTGAGGAAATGTCAGATTAAAAAAGAAAATCAGTGGATGTGAAAACCAGCTTTTTTCCAATAAGATTCGAAAAAGCTCGGAGTCAAAAAAAGCCCGAAATATATTAAAGTTGATCTCATTGATCAAACTTGCATTCAGCAAGTCAATGCTAATAGCTTTTTCTTAAGGCTTTGTTTTCCTCATTCTTTTCATCCTTTTTGTGTGTTTTGACAAGAAGCTTAGCAAATCCTGTTGGGTCATCTCTGTTGGAAGTGCTCAAATTTAACCTTCCTATGTTATGAAATTGTCATAAGCTTTTAAGGAGCTTTTTCGATGCTCCTCAAAACTTGGCAAGTTGTGGGAGTTGGTAAACTGCTAAATGACTCAGCAGAAGTATGACATTTCAGCTACAAAAATTCCTTTGTTGCCATAATGAAGAACAGTCCGTGAGGCTTTCTTTGGAGACATGCAGATTACAGATTAGCATTGAACAGTGTTTGTGTGATGTTGTCTTTTAATACCAGATTCATTGCTCTTCTTTTCTAATAGGATAATGTAATGAAAATAACTTTGTGCCTTAAAAGTAAGGCACTAAAACAAAACACAACGAAACAAAAAGCAAATCAACCTTGGGATTAATTCAAGTGTCTGATTGTGCTTTTTAAAAATGTGAACATTTGCTTTTTGCACTAACTGAGATGTATTCCTGATTTTGTCAGGAAAAAAACAATTATAACAAAAATAATGCAGTGTCTGAAGGGGACAGTGTGTTCTTAGAACCCAATGTCTGAGTGGTGGGCTGTGTAAACTGTGTCCCCCAACAGCCCCAGGCATTAATACAGAGGTAGCAGGGAACCTTTATCTCTAGGGCTTTTAATGCCTTTAACACAAGGATAATTTGGCAACTTGATGGGTGATCTGTGTGTGTGGTTTGTGGTGTAAAAGCTTCCACATTATAGACAAATAGTGTGTGGCACTGCAGAGTATCATGTGTAAAATCTAGTTTTAAAGTAGTTAATCTAGTTTATAATAGCTAGGTTGCAGAATAAAAACCTTGTCTCAAGTAGCTCAGATTAACTTTTTTAAAAGAATTTAAATGCACAGAATGAAGCAGTTACTCTTAATATGTCCATGTTTCAAAATTTGCTCCTTGTCTTGACAAATACCTGATCTTCCTCCCTGTGGGTTTGGTAATAACAGGTATTATTCTTCCCTTCAAACTTTGTCAGGCATGCTTGGCTGTATTTTCCTGACCTAAACCAACTCTGTTTTGACTCACCACTTCCAAAACTCATCACTGGGCTTCTGGATTCTACTCTTCTGTGACTAATCCATTCTTTTAATTGAAGAACATGAGTAGTAATGTAAAAGTAAATCAGCCTGATTCAGAGGGGGAAACTTCAGACCTTTACAACCTTAATTTGCTAAACAATTAGGGCAAAACTTGCATGAAATTTTTTTTCATTACAATAAAGTGTTAAGCTTTGCTATAAACATCAAGCTTCATACAGGAATGAGTAAAAGTAGCACAATTATTTTTTACTTCTTGAACAGAAATATAGTTTTGAAAACAATTAGTTGAACATCAGCATTTTGAACTCTGAACTAGCCCTGGATCACAGGCAGCCTCTTGTAAAATATAAAAAAATCAAGGTACAAATTCAATTGCTTTCAAACTCCAATTTTATTATGGAAGCAGAAATTCTTACACAATATTACACATTTAAATGTATGTGTTGCCTTTCTCCAGTTGTGACATTCAGCAATAATATTTAATTTGGATAGGTTGAAATAGAGCTGTAGTCAGGACTTAGGCACGAGGTCTCAGAGGAACAGTTACAGTAAAATAGGAAGAGTTAGTAATTAAATTCAGTTTTCTACAATTATCCAATCAGCTGTACTGTGACTTAGTGTAGAGCACAGCACGTAGGGAATGTGTACCTGGCAGATTCCTGGGGGGACTTAATGGGCTCTACTGGATTCATTGCTGTGACTGCAGCTCACATAACTGGATATAAATTAGCTGGAGTATTGCTAGCAGTTCAGCTTGGAAAAATAAGTAGTTATTTGAGTCAGAGGGCCTTGGCTGAGCTCTGTGTGAGCAGGGTAACAGTGGCAGCAGTACCTGTGCTCACTCCTCACACGCTGCCATCATCCTGTGCCTTCACACTGTGAAATCAGCCATGGGAGTCTCTCTCATACAGAGTTTAGGAAGCTTTCACAGTACTGAATATAACCTTCTCTGATTTCTCAGTAATGTTACACTAACCTATATGGAGTGAAAAATGTAGCTTGTTCTTGTACTAAATGCAGCCACCTTTGCAGAGAGGTGTACTGCTGGAGAGAGTTTTCTCTTTAATGCTTAACTGCAGTGCTAACTTTGTATTGTAAGAAGAAAATGTTTGGGAAGTCTAATTCTAGTAATAATTGACATGTAAATGTTAATGCCTCTTAAACATTGACTGAGGTACTTCATTTGCATGCTTATTAAGAAATAAATTTTCTTCTGATCTTAACAATTTCTTCCTCCTCCTCCTCCTTAATTAATTTCATAAACTTGCTGCTCTGAGTGGAGGCTAATGTGTTAATACAATCTTAAATAAGGTTGTTCTATTTCTGTTGCCCTGGAGGCTTTGATCTTGGCAAGGACTGACCATCCTCTGTAGCAATGACTGGCAATCACCCTGTCCTACCTCAGATCAGCACTTACTGCTCCTGTATGGAGGACTGAAACATGAAGTAGTTCACAGAACTGTGAGATCTGTGAAGCTCTTTTTTTTCTGTGGGAGGCAGGTTTTATAAAAAATGTTTAATTTCAACTTACCTTTCATGAATGGAAATGAAATTCTATTTTTCAAGCACAGATCTTCAATGTAACTTATCAGATATGGCCCATTTATATGAAGAGATGTGAATGAAAATGTCAACCATGTAGTGCAAAGTTGTGAAATGCATCAGTACATTTTGCTAAGCTTTAGATCAGTAAGTCACTTGTGTACCTTTCAAATACATATTAATTTTGTTCTTTACTTTTTGCATCTGGTGAGATCCACAAGAGGGATTCATCTTTGTTTATGAGAAGCCTGAAGCTGAGAAAGAAACAGATTTACAAAATAAAAGGACATCTTTGTGTCATGCATTAAGTTGTACAAATTGCCCCTACAATTATTACTTTTCACTAAGCACAAAATAGTTCACCTCAGTGATTTAATTGTGCTTGAAAGAGACAGAACCAAAAGGGATGAACAAACAATAGCAGATCAAATTGGCAAATGTTAGTTGAAGCAGTTGTGTGAGTGTCAGACTGTCGCTGTGACAGTGTTTGACAGTGGGCAGTGAGATTGACGTGGCCTGGATGAAACTGCACTCGGGATGCTGAGCAGGCAGTGGGTGAATAGCACCCTCTGCTTGATGGCACTCACCACAGCTTCTGCCTGCATCCTCCCAGAAATGCCATTAGCAAAGGAGTCTGCTCAGATGAGTGATTTGTGCTGAATAAAGCTTGGAATTAATTGGGAATCAAAACCTAGACCTTGGTAAAAATTCAGTAGATCCTGATAAATTTGCCACTGCTCTGGATAAGTGATTATACCAAAATAAAGAATGTGTTCTGCTTTGTAAAAATGTAAGAGGTAGCATATTTTTATATTGTTGTAGTGTGATGTGCAGTGTGGTGATACCTTGATAAATTTTATTGTATCTTTACCAAGAGATTTAAAGCATATGTTCTCTCCAGGTTTCCAAATTTCATATCTTGGTATAGTTTTTAGTACTATTTCTAGCCTACCAAGAATAACATATGACTATAACCAGGTACATCTTCTTTGTTAATTCTATCATCTTTTTGGTGATTCGGATATCATCTTTTTTGTACTAGGATGGTTCCATTTTGCTGATTTCTCCTGTTTCATTATAGCAATATAATGAGCAAGAAACAAAAATCACAAGAAGACAGATTTCATGGATTAATCCTAGCATGTGTTCAAATGGGGGCTTGAGTTCCTACTGATAGTGTTAGAAGTGTTTCTTTTCCTGTTGTGCTGTGTTCTCTACATGTGTACTGAGATAATTATGACAGTGGTGAGGGAAATGCTGCAGGTGNTCTCCTGTTTCATTATAGCAATATAATGAGCAAGAAACAAAAATCACAAGAAGACAGATTTCATGGATTAATCCTAGCATGTGTTCAAATGGGGGCTTGAGTTCCTACTGATAGTGTTAAAGTGTTTCTTTTCCCGTTGTGCTGTGTTCTCTGCATGTGTACTGAGATAATTATGGCAGTGGTGAGGGAATTGCTGCAGGTCACCTTAGTCCCTGCTTTGCTGCTGAATGAGTCAGGTGTAGCACAGGCCTGGAGTCCTGATTTAAATCACCAGGGAGTGTGTGACATACTAACCTTCTTTGCAATTAGGTCTTAATCTGCTGTTGTGGAATGTCTTATTGCTCCACTTCCCTGCATTTTAATAGCAGTAAAAGGTATATTGGAGATACAGAGCTTTGAAAAGCCATGCAAGATACTTCTGCTTCAAGTAGTTTGTCTTGTTTTGTATTTTTTCCCATTCCCATCATGACTCTTTCACAATTGTAACTGTGCCCATCTGTAGCTTCACTTCTGAGTGTGTCTATCTGTTTGAATCATTGCTTAAAATAAACTGTTGATGAAATTCGTTAATTGGGGAATACAAGAGAGATATAAAATACAATATAAAATGAAAAAATAATTTGTTAAACTGTAAGTAATTCTGGCATTCTAGATGCTGAGCTGTTCCTCTAGCATTTTAGGAATGTTTTGAACTAAATAATGTTTGTGTTTTTATGTGCAAATTATTTCAAAGCACACTGTTAAACTTGTCCATAACATGGAGTGTAAACTGCTGCTTCATCAGTCTTTCACTTGCTGGCCACAAGCAGCTACTTGAGAACTGAATACAGCTGAGTGCTGGACAGTGCAAACTTAACAGTTCTCAGAATTAAGCCTATTTATATAAAAGCCCAAGAAACAAACAAACAAAAAATAACCCCAAAAAACCCAAACCAAAGCAGCACTATAAAACTGTGAGATGTAAAGTTCTCTTAAGTTATGGAAATTAAATATAAGTGTCTGTAGCATGGCCCTTACTTGGGCATTGTACACAGGTCACAGCAAGGGAGGTTTTCCTCTGGGGGAATAAAAGGAAACTTGCTGTTTCAACAAGTAACTCAAACTTGTATTCTTGTTTTTGTCCCCCGGTAGAATGATGAAAATGTGTCACTACAGGACATCACATTCTCAGTTCCATCGAGTCCAGAACCACAAGAACATGAATCAACTTTTAAGGTAAATGACATTGATTAACTCTAAGGAATTAGAGATGCAAACCTGGTTTTGTTTAGAAAACACACCCAAGGCTTGTGTGTTACTGAAGTACTGCTTCTTGCTTCTTTCTTTGTTCAAATGCTAACCTAGGTGAGCCCCACAATGTCAGTGGCAAGTTTATTGTTTTTGATTGAGTATTAAAGGCAGAAGGAATCACAATAAGTACTGCAAATGGCGTCATCTTTTATAGTTGCAGACTTGTAACATTGTGTTCTCCGTGGTGGTAAAGTCTTGTAGCATTGCTTGGCTATTTTTATAAAATCACTATACAAAATCACTGATTCTGTATTTATGGGAGTGAAACAGAAATATACTTACTAGAAATATAACAAGGCTATAAATACTTCATGAAGTTGAAGAACACTAAAACTCTAGTGCTTGTTCTGAGTTCAGTAATTTCTGTTGCTGATAAAGAGGACTGTAGGTAGTGTTTGCTGACTAGGCATGTTCATCTACAGAATGTCACTTGTTTGTGCAACTGATGAAGCACTGCTTCAAAAATGCAGCTGATTTACTTACCCTGGACATTTCATGGGTCAGCTGAATTTGGCCTCCTAAAGGGACTTGCAGTCAAGTTTCTTCACTCTTTAGCCTGTGTGCCTGCAGTGTGTGAATAGGAGGAGGAAAACACGAGCTGTGTCACTGCCATCCCTCCAGGCATGTCTGATCTCATATGTCCTCTAGAGGTGTTGCTTTAGATCATGCAGTCCTTATAGAAATCCACTGTTCTGTTGCAGATGGATGATCTCCTGAACGAGATCAGGCAGCTTAAAGATGAACTGAGGAAAAAGGATGAAACAATCAACCAATTAGAGCAGCAGCTTGTAAGTATAATCCAAAATGTCTGACAAAATCCTAGGTGTGCATTGCAGTGTGCATCTGTAGTAGGCAGTACTGATGAAGGCTTTAAGAGAGCTTAGAAAGCTATTTTTTTTACCTGCAATAAGGGTAGATTTGGGTTCCCAGTTGTGGTCCTGGGATCTTTAATTCCATAATCTGGTCATGATTTTGTGTAGCACTGAGCAAGGATGTTTATAACGCTGTTGAAAGTATTTAATTTCCAAAACAGTTATTAACATAAGATTCTAGAAGCTGCTCAGAAATAACATGAGGAAAAGATAAGGCTACACTTAAAGTATTTTAAAAATGGACAAGGATTAGGCCTACCATTCTGCATAAAATTTTTGTTACTGTTTTTTTCCTCCCTCTCCTTTCCTCTACTGTCCATTATCTTAAATAAGAATTATACCGTCAAATTTAAAGCTGTCTAAGTTGACTGGTTTTTTAGAAACAATACAAAACAAGTTGAATAGTCAGATTAAATCTGCCAACTAAGAAAAAGTTATGGGGATACTTCATCATAAAATAGGTTCAGGGAGACACAAGGCCACAAGCAAAAGTCACATATGCCTTTTTGCTCTTGTTCTTAGTTTGGATTTTGCCATGTGTATCTTTGCATTTGTTTCTAGTACATTCACTTGCTGTGAATTCTTGTACAATAGCCCCACATTTTCAAGCTGTTTCAAGCCACAGCAAGATCCTACAGGCAGGGTAGATGAGATGCCAAGAGGTGCACACCATACATAATTATCATAGCTGGAGACAGCACCTGTGTCACCATAATCTCTAATGAAATGTTAAACATGTGCTTTTGTAGGTGTGTGCAGTAAAACTGAGCTGTGGCCTTCTCTCCCTCTCTGGCTTGGGAACATTCCCTCTAAAACAAAACTGAACTATGAAAATCTAATGTTTGCTCTGCTGTTTAAGCAGCAGAATCCCAGATCACAGCACACCAAACCAAATTACCTTGTTTGTTAGCATTCTGCAGTAAGCGTTGGGTTTGGGCACACTTAGTCTCACTCTAAACAATCAGCAAAAATTCCTTGAAGGAAGTTTCTCCTTCCCTGCTCAGCCATGTAGCTGATTGCTGGGGTAACCTGTGTATGGTGCAGCAGAGGAACTCTGCTGTAGAGATGGGTAAAACTTACATTTGTAATGACTGAAAGATGACTTGAAGAGCTCAGTGCTTTGGAAATTTTAAGTGGAAAATCTCTTTCCAAAAGTCAATATTTATTCTGGATTACTTCTCAATATGCTTTGGGAAAAGCAGCAGTTGTGCAGCACTGTAAATAAACAGTGGTTTCTACAGTTTAATCATATTGTGCTCTACAGTCCAGTCATGCTCGATGTTTTAACGCTGGGCCTTGACTGTACTTTTCACTTGGCTCAATTTCTCATTAATTTTTGTTTCTTTTTCTCTTTCTGGGGGTGATTAAGGCCACTAGGTGTAACTGCCAGAAGGACAGTCAAAACCCTCCGGGGGCGGTGCGCGCGTGTGCCGATAAATTCACACAAACCTCCTGGAGGAGGAGTTCTGTGAGTAAAGTGGGCCCCTCATGCTCGGGTACCTCTTTCTGCCTTTCATTCCCCACTTCTGTAACCTTGGCTCTCTCACAAGTCAGCCTTGTTTAAGAGACTCTGTGCTCTGTGTGAGAAGTGTCCTTCCTGCTGTGCAGCTTTTTTGCAGCCCTATTATGTAAATAAATATTGCAAACATTTATTTTAAAATAAATCATCAAACTTTAGAAATCTTCTCTTTAAATAACCACCATTTGCAGTATTTCAGTTGCACTCAATCCAAGCTGTTTATCCAGTCATACTTAAGTGATTTTCTTATATCCTGACTTCAAAGTCATAGGGATCTCTCTGGGCTTTTTCCTGGTTGAATTTTCATTGTTGATGTTTTCATGTTTGTTGAGGAAAAGAAACAGTGTTTCTAAGTTTCGATGCATAAGTGTAAAAGCAAGTTTATATTGTTTAATATTTCTTATTTTTTAATAATTCATTTTAATAACTTGAATAATTAAAAATAATTGTGTGAAAATCACTTTGACAAAAGACATCTTCATTCCCATATGTTGTTGCATGGATCACATTTGTTTCCACTATGTGAAATTTACATTCTTCATGAAACACCAATAGAATATTGAAGATGGGGGAGGGACAACATATTTGTTATTATATAATAAGAAGAAATTACCTTTGCTAAAAAAAGCTTTTGTTAGTCACCAGAAAATAGCATTTAGAAGCTACTGTTCTAGCTAGAAAACTTGGGACATTTTATTAAAAGGTTAAAAATGGGTTTGATTTTTTTGTTTCTTTGTTTTTAGCCTACGTTGAGTTGCCTGATGTAAGCTTATAATAAAGATGAATCACCCCTGTTATGCTTCTAAAATTGCTCTTTTAAATACATAGCACGAGGGCAGAAGCAGCACCACGCTGTGTGTTCACCAGTTACTGGCAAACAGCCTTGCCCATGTTTTCCAATCTCCTCTTTCTGTCTGATAAGAACATGCTGTCAAAAGATTATAACCTTAGGTAGCTTTTGGTTTGCTTTGACACCTCTGCTCCCCATGTACATGTAAGGTCTTGGTTCATCTCATTTGTTTCTACTCCTTTTCCTTTGGAGCTTCTGAGCCCTTGCATTGTTTCTTTTTCCCCATTTAATTTCATGTGTGCTGTTCATTGGATGTCTTTGTGCATTGATGCTGTTACAAGGTCAGTGGCCATTGTTTCTATCTTCCTTCTTTTCTGGCTCATTTATCCAGTGGCTTCAGAGAAAAGATTAATAGTTGTAGAAAGAGAGTTGCAAACTACACATGTTTTAGTTTGTGCAACTTGTGGTGTTAATTGATAAGACAACGATATTGGAGAACATGGGGAATTTGAGTTGCTGTCTCAAGCACAAGGAGTCACTCAGCACAATTCTCTGGTTTGGGTCAGGTTGGCCAGTATATATTTTTTTTAAGCTATATTGTAGTTTTGTTCAAAATACATTTTTTTGTCAGGGGGAAGTTTGGGTTAAGGGACAGTATCTGTCAGAAGAGCTGAAGGAACCTCTGCTATGTTCATGATTGGGTGTGTGCATATATGATACAAACACATGTTTCTAGGCACATCATCATTACACACAATCCAAACATCTTGGTACTTTTATCCATGTGCAAAGTTTCTCATGAAATTGATAAAGGACTTGGGAAAATCCATAAAGTGTTAACAAATTTTGAAACTACGCTGCTTTTCAGGACCTTTTGGTAGCTGAGAAGTTTTGGGCAGAATGTTTTGTGCATGTTTTTTGGGTTTTTTTCAATGTTTTCACGTGCATATTTGTAAGTTACAGGCTTTCTGTCAGCCAGCAGGAACAGGAACTCCATAATGTGGGATTTCTTCAAGGAGGACAATGGTCTGGCTGGTGCAGCCAGCTCTCAGTTCTAATGGTCAGACCTCAACTTTCTGGTTTAATGCTTCCTCTGCTAACATGCATTTGGATGCTTCCTTGTATATCTTAATAGGCATATAAATATATAAAATAGTTTTTGATCTGGAATCTAATAACAAAAAATGTATCTTGCAATAGAAAGGAGATACAATCCACTCCTTATTTTCTTGAGGTAAGAGTACAATAAATAGAAGAAGACCCCTAAGTAAAACATATTTTCACTACTCAAATCCCAAAAGCTCTTAAGGAAATTGTTTTGCTTAATTAACATTCCTGTTCAATTTATTTTGACCTAAGAATACAGACTAAGAAAAATCATGTTTATTGGTCCTATACATGGTACAAATAGTGAAATATTGTTAATGTTTATGAAATTATCATATTTTTATGTAGATTAGCTTGTTGGTTTTTTTTTTAAACCAAATTGTAATTAAGTCTTGGCAATGACAGAATGGCTCCTTTGAGGCATCTTAGCTTTTTCCTTCTTTAAGCTTGTGAAAGTTTTCAGTTTTGATGAATATTTAACTATTGCAGTTATTCCTATTTGTGTTGACCTGCCATAGTAGCAGATACTAGGTACTTCAGGTATCAAAATTTTCCACATTGAGGTAACTGTTTGTAAATTCTATATATTTTATACAAATCAGAACTGATACAATGTGTTTATTCCTCAGGAGTTAGTACCAGTCTGGGAACACAGCGATTTAGTGCTCTGAGGAATACTTTAAATGCTTTCTGAAACATGCCTAACAGACCTTGTTAATGTAGTGTGTCATAAAGAATAGATGCTAGAATAAACTAGGAAACAGTGAGAGTGGAAAGCAACCATTTCAGTTAGGAATTTAAGAACATATGAATTCCAGCAATTCAGCTGGCCATTTGAAATGGCTGGTGCTTCTGGTCACTTCATGGTTCTGCCACTAAATAAATAAGTGAATATCATTAAGCATATTTGTTTTTTAAAAGTCATTTTCACATAGTTTCTTTGTTATTAACTGTCTTCAGAAAATGGCCCATTCTGATGTGATTATAAATTTGTCTGGTGTTGTTCTCTTCAGGAACCACAGTTTTTCAAAGTACTTTTAGGATTATTCATGTTAAGAGGTAAATATGCACGTAAGTGGAAGTTGTGTAACTTTAAGTTAATCCTTGGAACTTGGTGCTCACATAATAAAAACTAGGGGCTGGAAAGAAATGTTTGGGAAATTTGGCTTCTTAAAAATTTTTAGGTAGCTACCTAGACTGTCTACTGTGTCTGTGACATGGTATTTCTTGTAAGTGTCCTGGCAGGATGCTCAAAATTTAGGTATCTTCTTATTGTTTGTGTTTTATTCTTGGTTAGCCAACCTTGGGATAAAGGCCTGCATGAATATTTGCTGGTAGGGTAGATCAGGACGTTTCTGGAAGGATCTCTTACAGGTCTCTTATACAGAATTCATTCCAGTTAGTGTGTCTTATGATTTTACTGTCATGGAAGAAAAAAACTAAACCCTGGAAGAAGATAAAAGTTACCTGAAGAAATTAATGTTAATGGACAGCTTGCAAGAAAGAAAAGTGTGAGCATCCATTGCCACACTTGACTTGCAGGCTTTGAAGAATTGTTTCTCTAATAGTAAATACTGATATTTTTAAGATGTTGAGGGTAAAGGGGTTAGGAGTCAAGTTTTTGTTGATGAATCACTTAGTTTCTTGGGCTGGAAAGGATGTTGGCAGATGATGAGAAGTAAATGGTCTGCAAACTGCAAAGTTCTGAATTTGGTCCACGATAGCAGAAGATTCTGTCCTCTGAGGACCATTTCCTTCTGGTTGCTGGTTGCTCTTCCACTCCCTGCAAGAGTGGATAGTGTGTGCAGTAGAAGCTGGATACTTCCCCTTGGTAACAGCTCACACTCATGAGAATGAGCTTTGCTGCCTAAATATATGTACAAGTTCATTCTTGTCTGCTGAAATGACAACAGAGCCTGTCAGTTTGCATGGGAGCTTGCATGATCTTGTTCTTTGCTCCATCTTTTCTCTACTTTTGCCCTGAGATATTCTTTGCCTCCCATATGAATTTTGTTCCAGTTTGTCATTCCAAAGCCTTTCTCGTCAATTGTTTTGATGAACCTTTGTCTCTTTTTGTGTACTGTTATCTCCTTCCACCTTAGCATTAAACACCCTGTGTCAGTGTCAGCTTCACAACCATTAATTTGAACTTGCAGCTTTTGAGGTCTGGTCACTGTGTGTGTTCATCTTCACATCCAGCCTTTGTTTCTCTCACTGTTCAATGCTCTGCTGTTTGCTTCATGTTTTTATACATGTACTTGGTGAAACAAAGCCAGAGCTGGACTAGGTGGTCATATTGTGCACCTGTCTCTTGTGCTGTGACTGTGCATGACGTGTAGGCAGTACACAGAAGAGAAGTCCTTGAACCCTTCACAAGCAAATCTTGTTGGTTTAGTGTAAACCAGCACATACAACTGGGTTGGTGAGATTTTTCATCTGAATACTTTCAGAAACACTGTGCATGTCAGAACTGCTCATTCATGATCTCTTTCTGGGTTCTAGGCCAGTAAGAGAAGACTACTGCAGAAACATTTTTTTTTTTGCCTCAGTATTGAGGTCTGTCATTGTAGGTTTGTTCATGATGTGGAGCTCATGAGTGTGTATGAGACAACTGGCAGTGCTTGGTGAGGGGCAGCAAAAATCACCTCCTCACTGGAGGGCTCAGAGGCTCCAGTTGTATCGATTAAAAAAGGATCTTTCCTGTATTTGTTTCTGCAGCAGAAAATAATTCTTAAAGCAGTAGCAGTTTTGCATTTGGTGTACCCTTGGGAAGAGAACTGGAATATCTGGCTGTTGGGCTAAAATTACTGTGTGGCAATAGCTTGGAAATATTTTGCTTCTCCTTTTCTGGCAGAAGCAATTGCTTTTGTTCATGTGATTTCTTATTCTAAGGTTGAAGTCTGCTCATAATTAATGATGGAAAACTCTTGCCTCAGTCTTCATAGCAGCATTTAAAAGAAGAAACAGCCACCAGGTTTTCCCAGTGCAGTTAGAGTCAGAACTTCATAAAGCATTTAGTACAACATAAAGCAATAGTGCAATTCATCAGGATCTCAGAAGAACATTTGTCCTTCTGGTTTGTAGGCTGCTTTATCTCAGCTGCTCTTATTTTTCCACTCCTGAATCTCATGTTGTTCTAAAATTCTGATTCACTTCCCTTTGGGGATGCCTTTGCTGTTTCACAAATTGCGTATCTGGAAAATAAGAGGAATGGGATTTAAGAGTAATGGCTGTATGCACACAGTAGCTGTGGGGAGGGAATGTTCAAACTGCTGTCTAACATTAAAGTCTTAGTGGAAAAAGTTGCTTCAGAATCCAGAAGAATCACATCAGTAAGTTTTTGTTTGGGTTTTTTTAATAGAAGTTGAGGTAAGTCATGTTCTCATCTTCCAATTATAGGATTCCTTGCTTCTGAGTTTTATAGACATTTTGATAAATAAGTGGTTATTCAGGTTTTTCCTCCTTCTTACTTTTAGTAGGAAACTGCCACATTATCTGTGTATTTTGAATATATACCATCATATGAGGAGACGTGTTTCTTTTTTCCTCCTCTTTGGATTTGTTGGGAACCTCAGTGCACGTTTGAGTAATAGGAGATAAATGTGAGTTGATGTTTAAAGGAGAAAGCTTGGTAAATTTGCTGGGGTTTTGTACAATAATTACTGTTAAAAGAAAATTAATCTTTTTGTAAGCCAGACATATTTGCAGATACTTAAATCTTAATGTGCTATATCAATGGGATTGGTACATCCTTTATTATTTTTATAATCAGTTTAAGTCATAACACTCATAATACTCATTCGATGTACAATTAAACAACCCTTTTTTGGGGTGTTTTTAGAAAAAAAATATTTATTTATTCATTTATTACAGAAAAGAAATCTAGCATTTATTTGAAACTTACCTATAGGGAGCAATGTCAACTGCAACATTTGGGAGAAGGGGATTAAAATATGCCTGGTGACCAGCTCGGTTCAGCAGGCAAAAGATTCAAGGAATTTACTTGGATTTCTTCATTTACCTCTCCAGTCAGAGCAATGATAAAGTAGCCTGAAGAGTTATTGAGAAGACTGTACTTTGAAGTTCTAATATGGATGCTTAAAAATTTCTGGAATATATCAAGACATTAAGTAGATATTTCATCAACTTTACAGTAGAAGATTCTGTCCTCGCTCAGATGGCTGTGTTCTCTTAATCTCTCTTTTCCGAGAGTAAAAGGAAGAGGATATAAAATTCTCACCTCCCTTCTTACTGTGTTACAAATTTCAAGGAAGTCTGGGAAAAGCCCATTGCCAACTCAGATGAGTCTCTGCAAAATCAGACTTGTGCCTGGTGATGATGTGCTTTCTACCATGTGGAGTTATGGTTAGAGAATGGAAAGAGTTTTTCTTGGGTTCCAGTACCCTGACACAATTTTGGATGAAATGTGAACAAACCTGTGAAATGCAGAGTTCTTTTGTACCATGCTATGAAAATCCAAAGCCCTTGATAATTTTTTCATTGGTCATTGATTGATAAATCATGTTCCCAGGGCTATTTATGTATTTAATGCATATATCTATCTATGCAGGACATTATATTATTTTATCACAGTGCTTGACTGAAGCTGTTAGTACTGTTCCAGTACTTTCATGCAGCAGTCTAAAAATTGTGATCTTAATGACCACTGATGGAGGACTGTAAGAACACATTAGGTAATCAATACCTCCATCTAGAGATAACCACCCTGAAGAACTTGTTTCATTTTTCCCCTTAGATTTGGCTGCAATAATTGTTTTATCTCAGCTTCTGAAGAGCAATGAAGTAGTCTTGTCAGGCTTTTTTCTTTATGTCCTGTTCTAGATGGAAAGTGTTCTGACTAGCAGATTCTTAGACTTGGTTAAATGCACCTGTTCATTTTCATCTTAGCAGTACTGAAATCTGGAATGGTGCTGGATAAAATCTGATTAGGTAAGGATAACAGGAGGATCAGGGAAGTGTTGAAAACTCTCCTAAGAAAAATAAAGCAGAATATTTATTTATAGAAATAGTGATGACACTGTTTTAGATGCACATGGAAATGAAATACTTTGATTATCCAGTCAATATGTGTGGTATGGTCTGCAGCAGAGAATCTGGAGAGGAAGAGCAGACTGGGCTCCTGTTTTCTGTCATGTGGGTGCTGGTCAGATACCTTCAGCCTGCTGGCTTAAAGAGTAGCCACAGGTAGTTGCTGTTGGTCAGGAGGCAATGGAGCAGTCATTATTTTAGTAGCAGTGTTCCAGGACTTATGAAAGCAGCCTTCAGCTGCTTAAATGGCAAAAGGATTGTAAATACTCAAACCTACCCTGCTGAAATAGGAAATCAAGATTGTGTTAAGAGGGAAGTTGCATCTTGGATTTGCAAAGGTAAGGATGTGGGAAAAAGGCATAGTAATAAGAAAATTACATTTTCTGTTTTGAGAACATAGCAACCATAGTGTGCCACACTTGTGGTGATTTGAGAGCTCTGACAGGCAAACCCTGCACTGCATGGATCTGCACAGTTCCCTGATCCTGCCACGGAAGACTCAAGCTCCAAGAGCAAAGTGCAAGGAAAAGAGTTCTATGTCACCTTTTCCACAATAAATAATAGTGATGAAATGGAAGTAAAGTGGCCTCAAAAGCACCAGGACTTGCTGGAAAATTTGTTTCTATGCATTAGAAATTTTTGTTGTAAACTAAAGTTGACTGGTTTTCCAGTAGGTTAGAACTAAGCAAGCTCGTACTTGGTTAGGCATTTCTAAAATACTTTTGAAAGCAGTATAAATGCAATTTTATCATGTGTTTTTATTCATGCAAAGTTCAGCTTCTGTACTCTTCCCCTAAAACTATCCTGGACAGAAATGTGTGCTTATATTTTGAACAAAAATGAAGATATTTTGTAAGATAGGTTCTGACTAGTTTAGGACAGTCTGGGCTTTGGTAGTGTGTAACATTTGCTTTTTCAAAGTAGAACAACTGGAAATATAATGATACCTTTCTGTGGGAAAAAAAGAAAAAGAATGGTGTGGCTTTTTGGTGTCTTGTTTTTCCCTGTTCTCTTTTTTTATTATACTTCTCCCCCTCTCTCTTTCTGCACAGGGTGGGTATTCTGCTCCCTCCTTCTCTCCCTGGCAGGGCTCATTCCAGGGCATCCCTCGGAGTGTTCCACCGCACCGCAGACAGAGTGAGTCTGTACCTCTCACTCATCTCCCTCACCGTGTTCCAGTAGAAGCTTCCCCTTTGCACGCACTGTTCATCTCGTAGTCTCCTCCTCTCTCAGGCAGATCTCCAGGCATACACGATAGTCTGTGCCTAACCAACCGCTTCCTTCGGCCAGCCTACCAACAGCTGCCACTTCTAGCTTTGTAACAGTTATATCACGCCAATAGACCTCAGCAGTTCTTCAGGCAAACCCGAGTAGGCCCTCGTTTCCAGTCTTGTCTTTAACATCAGTCGTGCTTGCTGCATTTCCCTGTTTTCCATGGCTGTGATGCACTCTCCCGTCCGTGTGCGTGTTCCGTTTGCTCCCGCGCGCGCGGCTGTGTTCACGTCAGCGCCTCGTGCTCGTGCACAAAAGTGTTGGTGGGAAACTGTCACTTGCATTGTCTCTCACAAAAAGTTTTAACTTTTCTGAATGGCTTCCCTCAAACTAATTTTTTTTTTCCCCCCCTCTCTCGGTATTTGTTGTAAAAAGGCTTCTCTTACATTGAAGTGGCTGTTGCACAACTTGCATGATTTATTAACGTTCCTTAAGTGCTAGCTACAATGTGGGCTGATATAAGATACGTTTGTTCACTTGGCTTGGATCTGCAAAACAAAAGACTGTTGCTGGTTTTAAAACTGTATGCTTACGTAGACATAGAGAAATGGTAAGTCTTTGTGCTTTGGTATTGCATTTTGAACAGATAAGTGTTTAAAGAAATATAACTACTTCATAATGCTAAAGTTATATTTTTAAGATTTACTGTAATTTGCCAATTACAGTGTTTGCCTAGCAAAACTCAAGAGTGTATTTGGACAAGAAATAAAGGAAAAGCAAAATTATGGTAACAAAGTAAGATTTCCAGGGCCAATGGAAATCTGAAGAGTAAGCTGCACCTTGGAAAACTAAGCTTACATATATTGCACACTGCAATGACCCTTACTTATTCACCAGAAAAAAATCTACTATTTTGTAAACTGTGCTTCAAATACTCTCTTGACGTTTCTGTGACAATGTTCATGTAAATCAGGAATGCACAGCCTGTTTCATGGGCTTTTCTCTGTGCAGCAAGGGATGTGCTTCATTTTTCTGTCGTGTTTGATGTGGGACTCTGTGTGTGTAATGAGCGTAGAACCCCAAAATCTGATGATTGTGCCTTCTGTTGCTGAGTGGAGGGGCCAGCAGCAGCACAGCCTGGGTGATTCCCTGTCCTGTCAACAGAGACTGACTTCAAGGAGATCAGTTTTAGACCTGAGGATCATATAAATGTTATGGGTTTGGGGCTTGGTGACTGGAGAGTCAGAATGGGAGGATGGTGTCCCAGCTGCCACGTGAGCCTCTGGTGTCACATCATTCACAATGGCTGCTTAGCCGAAGAACAAAACTTTGCTTGCTAATCTTGCTGTTTTTCTGAGCCTCCACCTCAGCTCTCCACTAACAAGGGTGGCCTCTTATTTGGGATTCTGTAGTAAACTTTTATTGCTAAAGCAGGTTAAATTTTTTAGTATGCATCTTATATATTGCATTCAATGAGTTGCTAGTAAAGGAAGTAAAGTAAATGATAATGGACTCTTGACTAGTTAACCTAAACTATAACTAATGCATTGTTTAGGAAAGGAAGTTTCCACTAGTGGAGTGTTCCTGGCTTTTTTCTTTAAGCCTTGGGTTTACTCTATAGAGCAACACTGGGAATAAAAATATACATTAGGAGGTTCCTTGGACATTGCTAATGGAATTCTTGAAAAATTAATGATTTATGTTCTGTAAAGCAGAACATTACTGGAAGGGTCACTAGTATCCTTCTTGCCTACTTTTAGTGGTTTCAGTGTTCAGCAGAACAAACCTGGTACAAAATGCCAGATACAGGATTTTAAGGCAAATGGTGAGCTGGGCATCACCACTGAGTGGGACAGCCTGAAATACTAATGTCAGTGTTCTTTTGCAATAATGCAGAGAAGATGATGGAAACATGAATTAGTCTGAGGTTTTGTCTGGTTGTGCTTTCTGTATTGACTTGGAAGTCAAGCACTTCCTTCCTAACTTCTGGATCCTGAACCTAAAATATCATCTCTGCATGTGAATTCTGCAGGTTTCTTCACTATAGCTGAGGGATACATAGATCACTTACAGGCACTGTCGATTATGAGGCTGTAAATCTGTGAACTGTTCATATTACAGTGTATAAACAACTCCAAATAATTTCCCTCCTGCTGTACAGGACAGGAAATATATCCCTGTGAGGTAATATTGCACTAGTGTAGGTTTATGGTTCTCTCTAAGCACCAGTCACAATGTCAGCACACCTGCTGCTGAACTTGCCTTTAGCATATCACTGCACTGCAACACACTTCAGCATTGGATGTGTTTTTCACTTTTAATGACAATTAATTTTTAATACTTGCACATTTATTAATTTTATGTTTTTTCGTCAGCCTTGGAAACAATTCAGCACTTTGTTTCATAGACACTTCAATAACAGTACATTAATTTTTTAATTTTAGGAATAAAAACCATATAGTTTTGTTCCTGTAATTCCCATGTGTTTTGAACTAAACTCCTGTGTAATGGTAATTTATTTTTCTTTTGGTTATAAGATATATTTTGACGACATCTCAAACTTTGTTCAATACAGTTAAACCCTTTCTATTTGTGTTCTGGAGCTTTAATGAGGTGGCTCTAGAAATAGAATACACATTGGTAAGGAAGCAATCATGAATTTGTGTTGTAATAAAAGAATATTACACCACATTCTCTAGGCCCATTACCCCAAGGGGCTTCTCCACACAGAAATGATGACAAAACTGCTTTGTTATTCAAGCATGGCAGTTGTTACATCTCCACTTACTGTGCATGTCCTGGAAGAAGTATTTAGACCTCTTGTATGTAAGCATTACAGATAGAATCTGAGCAGTTCTAGCAGGGGACACACAGCTGGTTGTCACCAGGAAGAAAGCTACTCTTTGCCAGTTGAGTATAAATCAGATCCAGGCTGTGCTTTTTCATGCATTTTCTTTTGAACTAAGACACATTGTTCAGTGCTGAAATGTTTCCAAAGCTTTATTGCCCAACACAGCTTTGTAGGGTGTACAAGTTGCTCCAGAGCATTAGCTGGGAAATTCTGTGGCAAATTATTAAAAACATCCTGGAATCATTGTATCGCTACTTTTCTATGTAATTTTCTTTACTCCAAGAATGTTCAGCTATATGAAGAAGAGTCTTCTAGGAAAAACTTTCCTCCCAAGCACTCCTTTCAGTACTTGCAGAGTCAACTGCAAGAGAAATGTACAAAATTTATGTTTACAAAAAAAATCTTTGATTTTGTATATGATCATATTTATCTGCTTGCTGAACATATATCTATATTTTTGGATGATATACCTGCCCTGATGTAGTTATATGTTACTTGAAGTAATTTTTCTTTGAAAAAATAAAATTTTACAAGTTGAGGTTTCTGTACAGACAATGCAAAAAAAAAAAAATAATGCTTTGCCACATTACCAATTATTTTACTAGCCTCATGGCTGTGGTGAATGATGCTTTAAGAAAAATGGTTATTTTGTGTCATTATTTGAAGTCATTCTCCATACTCCATAGTCCTATATTTGAATGCTGAATGTGGATATAATACTGCTAGATAAAAGGGAAAGAAGAAAAAAAAAAGTTCAAAAAGAAGGTATTAAGAAATGCTACAGATTTAAGGTGTGTTTCCAGAGGTGGAAAATGAGAGCTGCCTGGTGCAGCCTTTCAGCAGGGCTGTGTCTGCACAGGCCATGGTTTGAAAAGACAGTACCTGTGCCAAGGCACTGAGAGGAGGGATGGCAGAGCTGGTGAGGAAATGAAAGAATTACATAGCAGGGTTTGTGACCCTTCCCTTTCGCTCCTTTCCAAAAAGAACCTGTGGTAGTCATCTTTTCCAACTCGTGAGTTGCTAGGAAGATGAGTTATTAAAAATGAGGGCAAGGTGATCCAAGGATGGAATGCTGTGCCTTTAATGACCTTGCTGTTCAGGGTTAGATACTGAATGTATATATGCATGGGTGCAAAGATTTTTCTTTTATACAGTTGTAATAATACACACAAATTCTACTCGCAGTATTTGGAGTGTAAGAGATGAACTGCTAAAAACCTTGAAGTTCTAAGAGCAGAGGTATTCCATGCAGGTCTTGCTATAAATGTTTTTGTACTGCTTTACCTAAATACTGTTGCTACCTTTGTTTCTTGAAGGAGGATTAAAAACCAGTGGGGGCCTTGGTAATTGCACTTGAAACGGTGAAGTTGCAGTTCTGTCATGGCAATTGCTCATTGTTTTGTCTTGGTCCTCTGACATCATTGTCCTTGTCTTTTTCTTGTCTCTGCTTTCCATTATGCCATTGGCAAGGAGTTGAGAAGTTAGTCCATTACTTCTGTGATAAAGCGTGGTACAGTACAACTTCAGATTTATTCCCATCTCCCCCTCACACATTTTCAGTGTTGGGTTTTTTCTTTGCCCTGTGCATGATGCATGTCTGTGGAGATGTGCATGCAGTTCTCGGATTTTCCATTGCACCGCTTCCCTCCTTCCTCAAGATACTGCAGGGAGAACATTCCTTTATTTCATTCTACAGAGGTATTATAAAGGGAATCAAGGTAGAGATGGGGGTTGAGATAACCAAAGCAAAACTGAAGGGTATTTTCAGCTAATGAATGAATATCACTACCATGACCACATTTTTAACTTCTTTAACAGTCCATTTAACTTCTTTAAAGGCATAACATGATTCAGTTTTCCAGCACAAAGCTAATACAACCTCAGTAGTTTGATAACTGTGGAAGGGTGGTAGTCCTTGCCATGGATGTCATCTTTCTCTGGGTGATGTAACAGCTGGTTTTACTTGAGAGAAATAACAGAAAAATCTCATAGGCTAATGAAGTAGGGAGTGAATTGAGTAATTTTGATTAGTGCATCAATATTTGGAGGGCTTTGAAGCTCTTGCCAGTACAGAAAAATCTATTTTTTTGTTCAGAAAGGAGCATGTGCACAAAGCACTTAGTCTAATGTACTTCCAGTTTGAGGAGAACTAAGTGTCATCAGTTACATTGTACTTGAAATGTTTTGAGTCCAACTTTGCATTTTAGGAACATCTCAAAGGAGTGCAGGTGTTTGTCTACCTGCACGTTTTCTTTATGGGACATAAATAGAAGTCTGGGTAGCATGGCAGTGTAGTCCAAATCATGGTCTGTCCCACCCCAGAAATATTACCAGAAGTGCACTCAAAACAATGGAGAAACCCTTTTTTAGGACTTAGGTGAAATAAAATACTGTGCGTGGAAGGCAGAATGCTTCTCATCTATTTCTCCTCTTTCCTATGATGGAATTCACCAGGTTCTTCAGTCCTTCAGCTGACTCATTGTTTTCACCAGTAACATGGTCAGAATTTCAAAGACTTTCTTTGTAAAAGGAGAACTTGTATTTAGTTCTAAGACAAGAGCTGTGAGTGACAATAATGCAGTTGTCAGTGTTGGATACCTTGAAAGCTGCTACATGCATATTTTGCAAGTGGCATTTTGCTGCTTTTTAGTGTCATTTTGAATGCTAATGCATGTAGAAATTTGATATTAAAATCTGTCATTGTGATAATTGGAGAGATCTTGAGTAGAAGTACACAATTAGTAAGGAGTACAATATTTAAAACTGGGCAAAGATGATACCAGAGCTTTAGTGGTTTCATAATTCTGAGCACATAGCCATTTTCTACCTTAGTATCACTAACTTGCTGGGTAATAAGCTGGTTAGACCTTTTAAGGTTATGAAGAATAATGAGGAAAACACGTATTTGGCTATTTTTATATGTAAAATGCAAAGTTGCTTAAAGGGAAGAAGTTGAATACTACCTAGCCTTTGTCAGAAGAATTCAAAATAGCATTATTGAAACCTTGATGACTTTATTGTATTTCAGATGTGTTTGTGTTTAGCTCAACTTTCCATACAAATTTAGTTTTTTCTATGACTTAAAATTTTAAAATTTTGTTGGTTAGTATTGCTAGAATTATTTGATATTGTTTAGATTGGATATTTATCTGTTTTTTAAGACTAGCATTTAAAAACTCTACCTAGCTGAGGGAGAAAAATTTTCTGGCAATTATTTTTCCACATTTGACAATACTGTGGGCTATAAAGTGGGGTTAGAAAATATGATTTATTTATTGTAGTATTTGCATGGGAATTGGGTACATACTGCTTTTGTTTCTGCATTCATTATTAGCAGTTTTGGTCTTGCAGGTGAGATCTCAAATCAGTAAATCATTTTGGCCAACATCTGCCTGTCAACTCCTAGGATTCTTGAAGGATAATAACTTCTGTAACCCAAACATAAGCACTGGAAAATATATCTGGAGGACTAATTTTATTTAAGCTGTAACTCTCTCAGTGTATAGAATTATTCCTTGTGTGTAGCATTTCCTTCCTGTAGGATTGTATGGTTAAGACGAATTCACAAAGTTAAGCCAGTTTTGGGTGACATAAGGAATAATGTTTTAGTACTCATTTGACACCATTTTGGAGGCTTCTTTGCCTTTTTTTTTTTTAATCTTTTCCCTTTTCCCCAAACAGTCATGTTCTGACTGCTCAGAGTATTTGCCTTACATGTCTATCACAGATAGCTGATGTCATTGGTCCAGATTTTTCCTTTCCTTACAAGACAACTGTTATATTCTAAAGGGGAAAATCTGCTGATAAATAATAAAATAGACTGAGAAACCTTAATTTCCCTCTCATTAACCATTACTTTTTTTTTCTTGGTGAGGAAATTTGATGATTCAGTTTTCTGTAGTAATCCTGGGAAAATGTGAAAAGCCAAAAGAGTCCTAAGATGGGCTATGGCCCTACATTTGTAACAGGAATCTGGCATGCACAGCTGTCATTGCATTCTTCCTGCTGATTCAAAGAAGAGCTAAAAAGACCAGACAAATAATGGGTTTTCTCTTTAGAACTTGTGAATAATTCAGAAGAGTCACTAAAACGACACTTTCAGTCAAATTTCCCCAAACACAAACGTTGCTTCCTTTTTATTTACTATGTTTCACTAGTAAGCAGAATAAGCCTCTTTACTGTGTACATGCAACCTGGCAGCTGGTAAGAATCCAGGTAGCTGAGTGATGACTAGTTCCTAGGAGTTGAGTTTCCCTCCTTTCTAAAGAAAATGAGAAAAATAACCCAAACCTGCTAAAACTGTAGTCTAGGTTTTAATAGATTTTGGGTTTTGCCACGAATTGCAGAATTTTTAGTAACGCTTCCAAGATTTGTGTCCAAGTTGCAGGTCTAGGATGTATTGTGAAGCTAGTACACCATTAATCTTTTAAGTCTCTTTACAGGGCAGAGCAAAGAGAGTAGAAATTACCCAGAAGAGGTACTGGCAATTTTCTTGTCTGATGTGTGTCTGATTAGATTATATCTTTTGATAAAATGTAAAATCTTCTACAGTTCTCTTTATCCCATGGTTGTCAGTGTGGTAGAGTGTGGTCTCTGCTTTCACACGAACTCTTTCTTTTGGCCCATTTAAAATCAGTTCCAGATAAAACAGCTACCTAAGCTTAGTCAGTAGCCTGATTAGCACATGCTTCCACCAGATTTTCTGGCCTCGGTAAGGCAAGGAAATGGCCTGTAAGTTCATGTGGTCCATCCAACTCCTTTCCTGCTGAAATGTTAAAAGGGTTGAGGTAGTTGAGGTCAGTATGCAGTGAGTGGAAATTAAAGCTGGATGCAGCTATTGTGTTGGGTTAAGCACTTCATAGGATGGATCTGCACCGACGTTAGTTCTTGTGCTGTCCTGCAGATTTGGGTGAAACCATCAACCATGCCTTCTTCATGTTTCCTTTCTGAGCCAATTGGTTTCTCTTTTGTCGTTATGTTGTTGTTTATTTCAGTGCTGGTATATTTTTTTCCAATTCAGTTACAGTTTCTGTTTGTGCGCATCCCATGACCCATCCTGTTCTGCCAAAGTCAAAGTTTTGATTTAAAAACCCAGATATACAGCCCTTTTCAAGCATCCAGTCAGCTCACGTTGGATTCTCAGTGTATCTAGTGTCTTCTCTGCCTAATATATTCTTGTACTATTTTCTCTTCAACAGCCTCAAGTACTACAGCCTTCCAGCAGCCTTCCCAATTCCACAGACCTCGCCCAGGGAAAACTAATAAGAACTCCACATACCGAGGCCCACAGTGAATATCCTAAACTAGATCTGCATGACAATGGAAATCATCTGAATCCAAATGCTGCAAATGTCTCTCTCCCAAATAGCCTGAATGACATAAACTCTTTAACAAGCATACATTCAAACACAAAAGATGAAAATGCATCATATTTGGACAATTTGAAAAACAGAATCTCTGAAGACCCTGGAGAGGTGGCTGGTAATAAGAAGGGTACATTACCACCTCGTTCCCACTTTCAGACCTCTACACGAGCTCATGCTCCAGAGGTGCAGACTGGATTACCTGTGAAGGGTCAACCCTCATTCACAAACCAGGCTTCTCAGCCAAAGACTTCGAGAATCGCGAAACCCCCGACTGCTTTAGTGCCTCCTACCATGGCCGTTCCCGTACGATCTGCAGATCATTCCACTGCTTCCAAGGAACGTGAGCTTCTACCACTGAGTAGTTCGACTCAGCCACAGCCAACATCTGGGCAGGATAACCTAAAGGGTAAACAGAGTCAGAAAGTGTCAAAACTTCGCCCACCAACGACGTCCTTTGTTAAATCCAAGCAAGTGAGCAGTCAGAAACCCACACCAGTACCTCCAGAGCCTCAGAACACCTCCCTAAAGTCTAACATCCCAAGGCCACCAGTCCAGAGAAAGGAAAACGTGCAGACGCACTCTGCTGCTTTGCATTCTGGGGACAGCATGCCCGCCGGCCGACATTCCCGCCTCCCGAAACCAAAGACTCACTGAGGCCGTTCCCACAGCTCGCCCGCCGCACGATGCCACGCCGTGTCCCACGTCCCACGCTGCGACTGCCTTGGAGCCTGTTGTACCTGCAGATCCTCAGTCACTGTCCCAACTCGCATCTTCTCTCGGGTTTGCATTCCCCATCCTGCCGTGTTCTGAGGCTGATGTTACGAGCTGTGCAGTTTCTCTCGAGAGTGCTTTGTTTTCCCGTCGGTCTGTAATAAAGATGGTGTTGCAATCTTAGTAATTAAGCAAATACTGGAGTCTGTGGTGACCGCAAATGCCAGAATGCTGCACTATTTATTTCAGGATGGCAGAAATTATTTCTTACCTCTGTTTGAGTTATTAGACAATGAAGTTGCTGTTCTGTTTAACTTCTTGGTTCTGAGTACTCGTTAGGTCAGAGTGGTAGAAAATTAGACTGACTAGCAGATGTTTTATTGGCCATAGTTCTGACTCTGTATTCCAGAGGCCTATGCAAATTTCCTTGTATTTATCATTCTCTCAAGACTGACATATTTAATGTTATTTAATCTGATGGGTTGGGTGGATTGTGTTGTTTTGTTTTGCTGTAATCTGAAGTTGCTCTGTTCTTTATTTATCCCGTTTTCACTGTTCACAGACATTTAGGCAGATTTCACAGGGTGAAACGAATCTTCTCGCTTAAACATCCTCATTTGTTAAATGATTGTGGTATGTTTTTATTGTGTTGAATAGACACATTACCAGGTAGATTCTTGAAATGCAGTGCTAAGGATGTTTGTCCAAACCTTCCAATGCAGGCTCTTAGGAATTGGTAAGTAGGGAGCCTCTGGGAATAAGGGGTCCAGAACACCTATGTTGAGGTTGCACAACATGCATTTTAATTAATATTTTAAACTTTTATTGGTCTGCTTGTATTTATTGATTTCTGTTTAATATTGAAAGGCTCTAAAGTACCTGACTTGAAATTTTGCACAAACTTTGCCATATGTGTAAGAATTTGAAACTATTTTACAGAATAAAACTTATATTAAAAAATGCAACTATTTTTTAAAAAGGAAAAAAATTAACCCCACTTATTTGCTTTGAGCAATCCTATTATGTCCTAATCCAGAGCTGGTACTCTTAAGAGTTTTTCAAAGATGTATCATTTCGGTTTTTGGGGGGGAGGTTTGTATGTTGGTTTGTTGGGCTTTTTTGTTTGTTTGGGTTTTTTTTGTAATTTCTGAAGAAGTGCTCAGGAGCTTTTTGGGGAAATTAGGCAGGAAAAGAAAATCTACGTTTTTGTGCTCTCTGGAAGTATTTTTTTTCTGAAAGTAGTCTTGATGCACTCTGGGACCATGACACAAATGATGTGAGTTACATGTGCACATATTCAGTGAAGAAGCTTTCCAGAAATTTGATGTTATGTCCCATCTCCAATTATTCCCGTCTGTTCCATGACTCTCTTGGATGTTACTCATTCTGTTTTTTTTCTCCTGTTCTCTAGTTGGTTTAAAAATCAGCAGCAGAAGGCTGCTGCAACAACTTGGCTCAAAATCTGTTCCTGAAGAGCACATAATATCAGTAAGATGCAACACACAGTGTTAGTTTGTTCTAGGCTCTGGCTGTAGGACATTGACATATTACAGTATTTTCTTTGAGAGAATTAAAGTGAGTAGGTGTAGACATTTCATAAATGAATTCAATATTCAGTTTCTATAATATAAGCCCTTTAACTAGAGGTATCCTGATGGATACCTCAGTTGGGTGAAGGAAAAAAAGAGTGGTCTCACCTGAGTTTTCAGTACATCGTTGATATTCAAGAATTATTTTGGATTTCTTGCACTGTAATTTTATTTAACTGAAGATTAAGTGAAAAAATTAAAAGCTTGGGGAAAAAAATGGGTGGGGGGAGAATCTTTTTCTGAACTACTTATATCAGTCTGAACTAAGGGACCTGCAGGACTTCCTTTGAACTGAGGTGATGACAATATCAGCAAGACATAACAAGACAAATAACATTAACTGTTATAGTTGGTATAGGATCAGAAACTACACCTTGAGATTGCAGTAACAATTATGCTCTGGTAATAATTGATTTCCATGAAAAGCTTTGAATTAGTGGTATTTAGTGTACGTATTTCCTTTCAACCTTTCAATAAGAAAACTCACTTTTTATATTCCCCAAATCTAGCTCCTGGCAGCTGACTGTGTCTCAGGAGTTGAAAGACTGCTGAGGGAATGATCAGATTCCTGGTTCATTTTCCAGTCCGTATAGATTTCTATGGAACGTGTGTTTGTTAAGTTTACTTTCCTTGAGGAGAAGCTGATTTTATTGTTAGTTGTATATGATTTTGTGTAAAACTACAATTTTCACCTAACGTTGTTGACAGAAATTCATCATCTGCTTCTTATTCTGGAGGTGTCAGCCGCCTGATTTAGTGATGTTTCAATTTTTATGTTTACATTGAAAAGCATAGATGTCTATACCTTTATTCATATCTGCACCTTTACTGAAAATTGAGATGATCAAAGCAGAAGGCAAAGAATATCAAGATGATCAAGGTTTCATTGAAAAGACAGTTCCTAATTTTTCCTTCCAGAAGAAAATGTTATATTTATATAGGCATGTACATATGTATTAACAGAACATTAGATTATAGTGCTTTTTTATAGCCATTCCCCATTTTGTTCTGACAGGTTAGTAAGACACTGAGCTGGAGCCAGCAGGATTTGATCATGGATGAGACAGATGCTAGCCTGGCTCGTGTTTGTGTCCAGCTGCTAACCTCGCATCCCTCTAAGACAACTGCATGTTTGGGCTCTTCAGACTTTACCAGGGAACGCTCTGTTGCAAGTATTAGTAAGTCCAGAGTATGGCAAAGCCTGTCAGGAGATGGGCAGCTGGGAGAGACGTGGTGAAGTGAGGTTTGAAGCTTCACCTCGGTGAAAGATGGGGTTTGGGGAGTGATGGATGAGAGGGCGCTGAGAGTGCTTGTCAAAAGGGAGTAAGTGAGTATTTTCAGGTGTCATATCTACCTTACAGAAGGTGCAGATATATCATCAGTACTGGTGCAGATTATCCAAAATGTGTACATTTAAGTATTTGATATCTTCAGGGGTTTTTTTTTTTAGGTTTATATAACTGATTTATTGCCATTTTTTTGAGTTTTGATTTCTCATTCTTTTGTGCAATATTCACAAAAGTATTAAACTACTGTTCAGTATGTGTGTACAGAGGCAATTACGTGTTTTAATAAGTGAATAAACACAAAAGAAAAGAACAGAATTGCACTTTAAATGAGCTTTATTGCTTGGAGTTGTGCCTAAAATAATCTAGATGCCTCCTGCTGTGTGTGGCTTTTGTTTGAAACAGATTTCCCCGGTTGCTGTTTCCAAGGTATTTTCACATCACTTTCACAGGATCAATATGCACTCTAGCATGTTTAAAAGTATTCATGTAACGTACTGAGTTTTTGTTGTGCAATGACTTTAATTTAACTGTGGAATTCTAACACTGATGATACAGCCAGATCATTATTACCTTCCCCTTCCCTGAAGCTAGCACTTCCTACTGCCAATCAAAGCCAATGGCAAAATTTCCCTAGGACTAGCATAGCTCTTAAAGAATAATGGTCCCAGAATATGGTTTTGAGAAAAGAAGTGCAATATTATCTCTCCAACTTTCTCGAAATAATTACGAAGGCCCTGAAAAATCCAAAACGACGCAATTTTGATACAGTTCCAAAAAATTTCCAAAAAAAAAAAAAAAAAAGGGGTTTCCTCAACTTTCCATCTTGTAGCAGTGAGAGTAGCAGCTAGGCTGCATCATAGGTCAGTGCAGCTCATTTCATCCTTGATCTAAATGCTGATTTGTTGTAACGATGCCCGGAAACTGAATTTGCGTGGTTTCCTTTGTTTGCATGTCACAGCCATATGCACATTCTGAATTGTCATACTGGGGTAGGTTGCATGTTGGGGGGGGAAGTATTTCTGGTTTTGCACAGCACATAATCCTTTTAATATGGACATTTTCTTGCTGTACAAATGGAAATCAGTTCTTGAATTGGGCTTCTGTAGCTGTTCCTTATCTCGTTACAGAGGCTTTTTCTGAGCAGAGTGGATTTAATGTGACCCTCGTGGTAGGGCTCAGTATAGTCATCTTACAGCTGTGCCATCAAGGAAATTCAGCCACTGTTATGGTAAAGCTGCTCACTGCCTACTTAATTGTAAAAGCACCGCCATAAAATCAACATAATGGCTGTGTAGCAAAATCTTCAATTCAATACTAGCTAAAACAAGAGGTACCCTTACTATCTGCTTTGTTGGTTTTGGTTTTTTAACCCAGGCCAGAGTAAATACTGTATATTGGAATTTGCTTGTAAAGTTGATTAAAAAACCTGTATGTAAAAATTCTTTCCTCAATGTTGCTCTAGTGAATAAAAATAAAAGTCATAATTCTAATAAGTATCTCTTTCTCTTGGCTACTCACTTGTTTGTTTTTTCGAGTCATTGTGCAAAATGTAGACAGAACTGTAGACAGGAAATCTGGGAGGAACAGGGAGATGAGGCTTATGCCTAGAGTGGAGTTTTTTTTCTTGGAATTGGCTTTCTCCAACAGAAATTACAGGCTTTTAAGACGAGACTGTTCTTAAAGGAAAAAAGAAAAGGAAGGGAAAAAAAGACATAGAAAAGCTAAACATTTTAATGTACTGATTGCAGATGAACATGGACTGACAGGGCTGATTTAAAGGTATGTTATGGCACCTATAGTGCAGTTAGGAAGAGTATTGATTAGTTGTCTTAAGTATTTAATGGGTTAAAATCATTATTTTAGATAGTTTGAGAGTTTTTTTCCCCACAGAAGTCCAAATGAGTACAAGTGTGTAAATATGCAAGTGCTAATTGTATGTAAGTATTTTGCCCATGGTTTGAATGGCTTGCTGTTCTTGAGATGAAAGGAAATCTGCTCCATTAATTAATCTGACCTATTTCAGTAGATGGAAGTTCCAAGTTTGAAATTATGATCAAAAGGGAGGAAAATCTTGTAGTTTGAAGTAAGAGCATTTTAAATATACTTCAGGCAGGCACTTGTAATCTTTAACCTAATGCTAGCTTGAAGATGGCCTTTGAAAATTTGCATTGGTTTTGGGGGTGGAAAGAACTGCACAAGATTTCAAAGTTCAAACCAAGAAGGTCTGAACTTCCTTGCCAAGGAAGGAAGATAGTGTGAATGAATCCTCCTGCATTGTGGTCCTCCTGGAGAAGTGTGCTCTTTGTTACTTGGTGCACCAGACTGTGTTACCATGATGTATAATCCTTACCAGTGTGATCACCAGGAGTTAAAGAGCTGATGGAAATAGTGGAAATAGTGTCCCTAAAAGCTGGGATTGTCAGCTTCCCTGTCTTCCGCATGCAGAGGCAAAGCTTCCTGGCAGTGGTGAGCAATCTGCTGCTGTCCAAACTGAGAGCAGTGGTCTCCTGCCTCTGGAGCAGAGCTGCTTTATTGCTGAATGTTGGGCAGAATGTTACACCTGGGGAGAAGGTGAGAGAAATTGAAATATTTCAGACGTTTCCCTTCTTTGCAGCCCAGAATGAACACCTCTGGCACCTTCCCTTTGACAGAAATGTCTGAATATGACTGAATACAGCTGAACCACAAGACAAGTTAATAGTAAACTATTTGTAATATCAACCAGGTTTGTGCAGTTGCTGCTTGCCCTGCGTTATGGATATTACCTGCTGCTTCAAACAAGAATTGGCTTGTAGTAGAAGGCACTAACATATATGCTGCACCTCTGAAAATTAGTTACTCAGATATTTAGTGCTAATCAGTCAATCTGAAAGCTAAAAGGGTTTCTGTTAGGATTTCTAATAGTTTTCTCTGAAGCCACAGGCAGTAAGAGCCCTCGGGTCTCAGATGGCATGTGGGGTGCCCTGCAGGCTTGCTTCAAGTCCTCACTGAAAATACAGTATGAGTTCTCAGTAAGATGCTGAAGGCAGAAGTAATTGACCAGAAACTCTGTTTTAAGAAGGATTTTGAATTTGATTTTTCCAAAGCAGAGCACAATCTGAAAACTTCAGAGATGTTTAAAATGCGTCCCTCCATCATAGGATCTGAGAATCACCTCAGTTGTTGAAAGCATTTCATGACACAGATTGGCTTTTAAAGCCTGTTACAGTGCAAGCCCATGAAATGGTCTAAGAGGTGTTTAAAACCAGTTGTAGAAATGGGACATTCCAATGGTTTGGGGGGTTTTTAGGGTTTTTTGTTTTTTTGGGGTTTTTTTGTTTTTTTTTTCCCAGAAAAATCCTGTAGAATCTGGGAGAAGAATTTAGATTTCAGTGGAGTTTCACATTCTGACAACATGTGGTTCTCAGCACCTCTCCAATCAAAACAATTATTTAGATTTTATTCTGAAGAGACCTGACAACATCATTATCTTAGTTGTGACGGTTAAAGGCACCCTTGAAAAGCAGCCTGTGCATTCCCTCATTTCCTCATGATCATGAGAGCACCCTTTGTGTGCACAGTGGTCAGATAGGGTTGGTAAATATACTCATTTAACTGTGTCAGAAGCATATGCATATAAAACCCATGAGCCTTTAAAGACTTGCATCATTTGGTGTGATAGATTTCAATGCTTAGTAATACAAAAGTCCAGCTATTCCCACAATTCCATTGTAATTGCTTCTCAGTTTGACAAACTGTACTAATTATCCCACACTACCTTTAATCTCTCTGCCTAAGTTTTCTCTTAAATAAAATCAGAATTGTATGAGTGTTGGCAAAGTCCACGCTTGCAAGATTCTATGCTGACAGCATGAAAAAAATTCCCTGAGGAAACTAATCCACCCTTATTTTCTTGAACAGTTTATTAATCTTCCTGCATTTGCCTGCCCAGGAGTCTTTAAAAAAAATTAAGTCCTTGCATGCATGTTTTGTGGACCTTGTTGAGACTCTGTTATTATATCCAGTGAATTTCCATCTTTTAAGAGTTCCATGCCAGTTATTTGCAGGAATTCATGAAGTGTAAATAAGAGGGAATGATTTCTCTGTGTGAGTTACATGCAGCACAGTGAACAAGCTCTCTGGAGCTCTGTAAGGAAGTGCCCATGGAAATCTATATCCCAAGGAACACTCTGGCAGTCTCATGGGGTGGTAGGAACCTGTGGCCCCACGTTCCAGGCGGATCTCTAAGGTGTTCATCTGTCCTGGGTTGATGCTAAAATTGTATCCCCATTTGTCTGTTTAGCTCAGAAATAAGTGTTGTACCTTTAAAAACTGGATCTGAGAGTGAAGGAGAAGCAGTGGAATATCTGAGGTGGTTGTTTTCTAAACATAAAGATCAGTTTTCAGCTTTCCCTCACACACGGCCTGTGCTGTCCGCAGTGTGTGGACAGCAGAAGAGAGCTCTCCTTTGCTTTTTGTTAGTTTTTGGCTGGCTGAGGCACAGAAGTTCTCCAGACTGTGTTTTTTTTCCTTTTTCTTGGCACTGTTTGGCCCTGCTCTGGTTAAACACCCAAAGGGCCCCAGGAGCTCCCACCTGTGTCCCACCGGGCCTGGCCTGGGCCCGGCCTTTCCCAGCCCTGAGGGACCGACAGCAACTGAGCCGAGCTCCAGCCCCGGGAGAGACTTTCTGAATTTGGCATCTCTGCGGGCACACAGAGGGTTTGTTCTTCAGTGTTGTTCATTTGTTGTGCTGGGGAGTGCTTTGACTGTTAAACAAACAACTTTTTTCCACTTTCCTCCAAGGAAATTTTTCCTGTCCTGAACCAGCTGGGGAGAGGGGCGGTTCGGATTCCTTTTCTAGAGGGACTCCATCCAGAGGTTTTTTTCCCAAATTTGCTCTAAACCAGGACATCATCACATTTGTACAAACAGAGTTTGTGGAATCCTTCCTCTTTAATTCCACTCACCTTTGGCCGAGTGACTGTCACTGAGGCTGCAATGTCCCAGTGTGTAACTCCCCGCTGTGTATTTTCTGTGGGTTTTTGCTGTATTTTCCTGTCCCCTGGGGTGAGGCAGCAGCCCCCAGTCACAGGGGACAGCTCCTCGTGTGAGCTGCTGGATCAGGCAGGAGTAGGGGAGCATTTATTGCCGCAAGACACAGCAGAAGGTTGTCAGGCTGAGCTAATCTGCCAGCATCTGAGCTTATGTTTCTAGAAAGTCTGATGTTCAAACCATATGCTTATAAGCTGTTGCAGATTTGGTATTCCCATGCAGAAAGCCTAATGATGCACAAGCTGTCTGCCAATCATGCTCCTGTGCTTTTCATCCCAGCATTCAATTCCCAGCTTCAAAGGAATTAGATCTCTGTGTGAGCATTATATTAAGGGCTGTTAAAAGCTCTGTGTGTGGCATTTCTGGGACATATAGGGCACTGAAAAAATACTGTGTGTTTGGAGTTTGTATTTAGGCACGAAAAATACATATTTCCTTTAAAATGTGCTTCTAATGACGCTTTTTTGAGCTGCTTTGAGGGTGTTCATTTTTTCAAGGGATTATCTTTTTGAGTTATTATTCTGCCAAATAATATTGCTGTATGTCATCGAAATGTATTTATTTTAAAGGAAAAAATGGGTCATGGATGTTATTTCACAGAGCTATATTACACTTTTTATGTTACTGACACAGAAGAACGCTGCATCACTTTTTTATGTGTTTTCTTGTGTCCCGTCCTGCAATGTACTAGTGCAGGAACGAACTAGCAAATTTGAGGAGGGGTGTTAGAAATACGTTTATGGCTACATGATAAATATATAGCGCTTTTCTCGGTAAAGCACTACTAACAGAAGTAGACAAGAATTAGGATTATTACTTTAATTGTAAATTCGTAGCAGGCAGACGGATAACAGTGAGCAAGAGGAAATGCTTTGTGTGGGAAAAATCCCGTGGAGAAACCGTCCCGGCCGTTCTGTTTGGGTGGGCTTTAAGCGAATCGTGTTCCCGGTTTCGTTCCTGCACAGGCTCCAGTGACAGCAGAGGGCAGTGCAAGGCAAGCAGCCAGCCCTGCCAGCTCCAGTCCCCGTGTGTCACACACCTCCCCTGCCACAGGGGCTCTGGCGATGTCACAGCACAGAGAAGGCGTCTCCGCACCCTCTCCTCCTTGCTCTGATGGGCCAACCCCTAACTGGGCACTACCGATTTATTTCTGTCCATTGTGCTCGCTGGAGAGAAGCGATCGACTGCTAGGAGGTAAAACAGGCGCTGGGAACCTCCGCTGAAGGAGCTGTGTAATTCGAACAGGAATAAATGAGTTGTTTCCCCTGCTTGCTCTCCGTGACAGGCTTGTCTTGTTCCAGCCGCCTGTATTTATCATTCAGCTCGCTGGCTGCTCGGGTGGGAAGACCACAAGAGAGATGGGAGATAAAGACTAAATGCTCAATTGTGTTGGCAACTCCAAGCCCCTGTAGAAATCTTTGACTGCTCAAACCCTGCAGAGAAATCCTGCTGGGAAGAAATGATCGTTTCACTACACCAACACCATTTGTTGTGCTAGTGGTCACTGTTAGGAAATTATTCAAGGAGAATCTCTGTGTATTTACTTTCCTGTTTAATTGTGAGTAAAGTTTCCTGTACATAACACAGATGGAAGAAGCAGAAATCAATCTTACTATTGGGTCCTGTTTTCATTGTGTTTGATATTTCTTTAATCAGTATGCCTGATTTCTTGAGCATACTTCTGGTACATCTTTATAAAGAAATAATTACTTGCTCATATGGGTCCTTGAATTTCCTATTGGGTAGGTAATGCTTCCTCCTCAGACCTTCAGCAATGGAAGTCATCGCTTGTGGTTGGGGTCAAAGCTTCATTTGGATTTTATTCATGCGAAAGATGAAGCCTGTTGTGATCAGATTTAATTTAAAGACAAGATTTCTTTAAGTGGAGCAAGTATTAACTAAGGTTAGAAGAACTTACAATTACACATTACTTACCTGAACTGAGACAGATATAAGCAAGTAACTTTTTAGGGAATTCAATTAGTGATGTATTAGGCCTGAGTCTTTTCATTGGGAGTCTCTTTTTTGTTTGTTCTGTAGCTCTGTGAAACCTTGGACTCAACCATTTTTATTTTTCTAGCAGTTCTGTTCCAGTTCACAAGGAAAATATTCTTAACAACACCTGAAGTTCAGCAGTTTAAAAACATCCCTGACTCTTCAGGTAAACTGAGTCCACATTAGCCAGTCCCCATGCTCACATACAATTTTTCCTTTATAGTATTTATTCAGAAAATTTTCCTTCATCGCTTTTCTCAAACGGAATCTTTATTTTCAATGATAGCAAGCAAATCACACTTAAATGACAATTTATGTTAATTTTAGCAGTCAGCAACCAGGGCTTTATTTATGTTAGCTCTGTAGAAATACAACATGATACTCAGCAAACATGCTGCTGCTGGATCTGTGTCTCCTTTCAGGACAGTTGTGCTTTCTACCATCCTGTAAAATAATCAATTTTTTCAGATTGAATCCAGCAGAGGGAGTTTTTTGAGTATTGGTTGGATTTTTTTGAGTAGTGATGGCTTTTTCTCCTATGTTCCACAGATACTATAGTGTGAGTTATTGTTGGTATCTACCACCAGTCTGAAGAGCAGGAAGGTGTGCTGCCTTATGTCAGTGTTGAAGGTTTGGCAGTGGCTGCTGAGGGCAGGAGGATGCTGCATTAGTGGAGGTGTGGGAGAAAGCTGTAACATCAAATCCTGTAAAATCTCTTGGAGGAAGGACAGGGCAGCAGGATCCAGTGCAGACTTAACCTGCAACTTTCAGTAACTTTCAGTCTAGTGGGAGACTAATTATGTTAATAAATACCCCTGTCCCAGCTCAATGAAAAAGCACAAAAGCTGAACCCAAATACACCTTTTCCTTTTTATTTCCCTGGGATGTTTTCATACATGTCCACACTCTTGCCTGTTATGCATTTGCACGGTGTTCTAGCTGTTTACATGTGTGGATTCCTTTTATTTGTAATTATTTAAAAGTGTATCAGCCAGTGACTTAAATAATTCTGAATCTTCTCCCTTCTTCTCTGTTTAAAAGCCATCTGCAGCTAATTTACTCATTTTTGATTTCTGTGTCACCTTGCCTGCTTTTCCTGTCGGTCATAGATTACATTTGGTCTTTGTACTTTGTGATTTGATTATTGGTAGCTACTACTTTGTTCCTCTCTTTCATAGTGAGCCATGGGCATTACTGGGTTTGTCTTTTCATTGCCTAACTACAGAGGACACAAACCTTTCAACAGCAGAGTGTAAACTGACAGGGAATTAACCTCTTACTTGTGGAGCAATTGAAATGTCTTCAGTCTGTTGCTCAGAGATGTTTCCTTGCTGTCCAAAGCCCTATTTTCAGCCTCTGTGCTATCAAAGGTGTGGGAATAATTAATTCTCAGCTTTGGGGTTTGGGTGGAAAAATGAAGCACACACTGCCTGAGTTCATTTTAAGTAAGCTATTTATAAGATTCTTTGAAGCTGCAGCTCCAATAAGAATTCCACTTCTGTTTCTTCCTTTAATTTGCTCCATTAAAACATGCCTGACCTCTCAGCACACCTTTGGCACTTGCCTGTGTTCTGCAGCAGAGCCTGCTGCCACGGCAGGGCACCTGAGTGAGGTCTGATGGAAATGCACAGCCCTTACTCCCCGAGCAGCTGGCCCAGCTGCTGACAGCTCTGTACAGAGCTGTGCCTTGTCTTTTTCTCTTCTTTTGGAAGTTAATGGCCATGGCTCAAACGAGACCATTTCCCAGAATGGACCATTTATTCTGACATGTTCTCACTTTTTGATTTTTTGGGGTTCCTTGGGTCCTTTTCTTGTTTTGTTTGGGTTTTTAGCTGCACAATGCTAAGGGGCCTTCCTGCCATGCTGGAAGGTACATCGAAATCTCTGGCCACATGCCCAGTTTGGATGTCCTGCAGACTTTATTGCTTGCCTCTTCAGAAGTTGTAAAGTTTGGATTGGATGCAGTCTGGTGCCTTGGCTCTCAGGTGACCACAGTGACCACTTGTCATGACTGACCCAATGAATCTCGATGCTCAATGTGGCCAGCAGTACCAGTGCCAGGGATTGAGGAACTCACTCCCTCAGCCCAGGATCTCTCTGAATTTTGTGTTTCTCTGGCATGTTTTGTGGTCTGGGGGCTGATGCTTTGCAGAGGCTGTGGCTTTGCTGAAGGCAGCCCTGAGATTTCTGTGCATTGTGGGAACGTGTTAGACCAGGAGGGAACTGCACATTGCAACCAGGTCAAGGCAGCACTGTTCTGGTGCAAAGATCCACATCTCTGGGGGTTTCTGGAGTGGGAATTGCCATTGGTAGGCATCATACTGGTGGGTGACAGGCCCCAGCTCCCTCCTCTGTGGCCATTTCACCTGTGTGACACAGGGCACTCCCAGGGGCAGGAGCCAGGATTCTCGAGGTGCATGGGAGGGGGGAAACTCCCTGCACTGTGAATAACCAGCTGCTGGGGAAGTTTCTGGAAGAGATGCTGTAGCCCTGTGGTCCTGAGGTGCATGGTTTTTAGCTGAAAGGTTACAGCTGAGCACCTGGTGTTGGACCAGGTTCATGGAAAGGATTAGCAATGTGTGTTATTCTATGTGGGTGTGATTCATGAGGGCTTTGAAAGGTACAGAGGGTTTCTTGGCACTTTGAAATGGCTGTTACTTTTTCCCTCTAAATAGGGGGATTGAAGAAAACACTTGCTTGGTTTTAAAAAGGGAAAGGGTTTACCTTTTTTTGTCTTGGTGCCTCAGATGCTCCATGGAAGCCGGGTCAGTCTCTGTTTACTTTGCACAGCATCCGTCATTCAGGTGACATTTCCATTTGTGTCACTGCCAGCTGAACAGCCCCTTACGGGCTCTCAAGGAGCACACTGTCACGAGTGCCCTGACTACAAGATGCTCCTTTTCCCTCTTTAGGTGTCAGCACTTTGAGCCAAGCAGGCTGCTCAAAGTCAGACTTGGTGGTAGATTTGGAGTTCAGCTGGTTTATTCCTGAGGATGAAGCCAGGGACAAAATTCTGACCTGGCATCACCACTTGTGCTTTAGTGGATTTAATTCTGCAAGCAAGTGATCTGCTCTATGCAAATAGCTGTTGTTGGGTGTCCTGAACCAAAGTGGAATGATTCCTGCCTGATGAGCATTCAGCTAGGCAGGACTTGCTGTCTGTATTTGTGTGTAAATGCTTTTGCATCATGTTAATGTGTTGTGAATGGCCACAGTTTTTTCCTCTTTTCCAAAAGGTTCTGCCACAGAAAAATAAACGCATTTTATTTCTCAGGTACAATGAACTTGCTCACTGCTCTCTGTTAGCTTATTAACGAGTTGTGGCTGTGAAAATTAGGGATGCAGCCACTTTTGGGCAGGTGCATGACCTGTGGTGCTTTACTAAAGCCCAAAAAGATGTTATTTCTGGCAGTGCTAGAGACATTATGAAAGAACATCAAAGATCATTAATGCATCTTTTGTAAACACTGTCTCTTACTAATCTGTGTGCTTCTGCTTCTGGCTGGATAAAAGCTGCCCACAGAGATTCCTGCTTCAGCTGGTGCCCCACTGGGGTCCAATAAGTGTGAGGCTTCTGAGCTGGTGCTCATTACTATTAATTAAGGAGCAGCTCTGTTCTTGGCAACCTGAGGCACAGTTTCATGAATTAAATGCAAACTGTTCTGGGCTGATCAATAAGAGTCTGTTGCTTTTTAAAACTGTAACCACTGGTTTATAATATAGTGATTTTAGGTTGCTGTATTTGTAAGTTAATTTCTATATGATCAGCCATAAAATGTGGTCCAGGAAGATCCACTTTCTCTTGACAATCGTTGCCCTATAATTGTCCTTCACTTTCCATTTGACTGATTTGGAGGCAGATGTGTAGTTTTTAATTGGTTTTTAATTCTCCTCAGCTCTGGGAGGTGCTGACGGAACAGATCTCCAATTTATTTATTGATTTGAGTTCACAGCTCTAAATTATTCTTTTATCAGCCTTTATTGCTGGTTCTTTTCCTTGCTCATGCAGGAAGCTAACACTTTCTTTTTTTCTTTCTTTTAAAGAAAAAAATTAATAGAAAAGAGTTAAGTGAAGCAGCAACTGAAAGTTTTGAGCTGGTGTTCAGCTGAGCTCCTGTCTGTCTTTTCCAGAAGCCATACTCAGGAATGAGCACAGCTTATTTGAAGGAGCCAAGGGCAAGTCACTTCTGGAGCCAAGAATTGAAGGATCAGATCATAAATTCAGGCTGACTAAGTGTTTGCTGAAGTTCTTTACCAGAAGCTCTTAATATCCTTCCTGATAGTCTGTGGTGGCTTCTGTACACGCTATTTATCACGCTGCAGTTTGGGACCCATAAAGCTGCTGCCTGAAGCTCACTTGGAGCTCTCACTGAGCAGAGTTTTCTCAGCACAACTGCAGCTGGACTGGAGGCACTGTCCAGAGGGGCTGAGCAGTGCAGGGTCCCAGTTTCAATCCACACTATTCCCTGCCTTTTGTTTGAGGGTCATTACTGCTGACTGGCCCTGCAGAGCGCAGGGTGTGCATGCTGTAAAAGTGAAAATAAAATTGTTTGCATTGTTTCTGTTTTCTGCATGCCTTGTTCTGTTTGATGTGGACTTAGATGGTCCCTCTCCTCCACTATTAACACTTAACAGGTTGTTTTGAGTCAGGGCAGCTGGACAAACCTGGGCTATTCATTCTTCTGGGCTCTGGGCATGATGTCCTATAAGGAGATGGCTGGGGCCTGGGGATGTGTGGGTTCCTGCCTGCCCCCCTTGCAAGGATAACTGCTTCTGGGGTGCTCAGCTCCCAGCAGGGTCTTGCCCAAGTCCACTTTAGACACCAGCCATGGGTGTTTCAGGAGGGGAAAAGCACACTCCTGGAACATTTGAGCTCTTACCTTTGGGGGAGTTAGGAGAAGAGAGTCTGAGAAGAGGGGGAGAGAGAATCAATATGGACATGGCCCATGTGGAAGGTTGCAAGGATTTTCCTTTCCAGCAGCAGCTTTCCAGCTGTGGAGTGACCAGCTGTGCCAACCCCTTGCTTGAACAGGAAGAGGAACAGGCAGAAAGGAGATCTCTCTGCTTCCACCAGCAGCTGCATTCCTGGGTTGAGTGCCAGAAGATGATGCTGCCATGCTGGAGACCTGCTGTGTCATTGAACAGCCTTTTGTGAGAGCTCCTGCTGCTGTGGCTGAGCTGGGTCACCCTTGGTGGGAGTTTGGTAATTAAATCTTGTTGTTTCCACCCCTCGTGTGCATGTAGTAATTAAAAGAGCTTGTAATTAATGGGGACTGGGGAGGGAAATCAACTGGAACCTGTCAATTTGAGCTCTGTTCTGATGGTGAAGATTTACTCAGCCAAGGAGCTGATTTTCTTTTACAGCTTTCATGGGTCACAGCTGTATGTGGCCCTGTGAATAGCCAGGGAGGCTTGGCATGCTCCCCTGTCTGACCAGGGGGAAAAACCTGAACTCATTAAGGATTTTAACTATCCCAGACATTTCATTTTACCTGTTAGTATCTGAGACTGCCACTCTAGTGATAAAAGAACATATAGTTTGCGGGAGGGAGTCCCTGATTTAAACAAATGTATATTTCCTTTAGCAATGAGAAAAGCTACTAAAATAATAGTTAAAATAAAATCCGTTTGTGTTCTCAAAAGGGTACATATATGTGACCCTGAATGGAGCCAAGGGCCCTTGGAAATCACTGCTAAAAAACACCCAAAATAATTTTTCTGCTGTAAAATAACCATAAAATTTATGCCTCATTTTTCAGATTTTGGTAGTTTTCTTCTCTTTTTGTAACAGATGCAAGCAAATTCTCCATATTTGTAGGAGCCATAGCTTGCAGGTTCAAATGGCTCCTGTGCTGGGAATTATTCCCTGCCTTCTCAGAAGTCTTTGAACAACTGAGAGAGCAACCAACCCTCTCAGCAGTAGTGGCCATGATGGGGTCTCAGCTGTGATCTTCCCAGGAACCTGCTGCTGTGACAACAACCTGAATCTGCACTTCAACACAAATTTTACAACGATGTTCCCAGCATCCAGAAGTCTGTATCAATCAGCAGAATTGATCTACAAATAGGTTAGGAAAATAATTGAGCTGTATTGGCCAGGGACAGATCAGGCTCCGAGGCAGTGGGAGGAGGAATGTAGGTACTGTGTGGGCATGGAGAGACTTGTCTATAACTGAGATAATTACCCCACTGAAATGACATAGCTCTCTGGGATTTAAGAAGTGTTACATTGGAAGGCATCCTCCTTGCTCTAAGTGACCCTGAGACCCAGCTCACAGGATGGCCTTAGCCATGACATGCCCTGCAGCCCTCCAGCTACTGATTTCCTGCCAGAGGTGCACTGAGGATCCACCCTGCCCTGGAAGCTGCTCAGGCAGTTTTACAGCTCAGTGTTGAATTGCAGGGTGCAGTGGGCAAAAAGCCCAAGCCAAACTGCAAAAAGCCCAAATCAAATTGCCTTGGGAGAGCAGAATAAACTGCTGCTTTGGAAGCCTCAGTAATTTTTCCCACATCTGGGAAGCCCTGCAGAAGAGTAATGCCCTGTGTAATAAGGCATGAAGGGGGAGCTGCCAGACTCTTCCTCAATGTCTTTTTAGATCTGCTGGTTTTACAATAGCCAGACTTAGCTCATGTATTCCTCCTGTCCTCTTTCCTACAGTAACTGCTCCCTCATTCCTCAGCCTGCCCTCCCTCCTGCCAGCTGAATCTAAGAGAGACACCTGAACATTTTTAGCAGGTAGCTTTGAAAGCCTTTTTAGGGGTTTTAACTGCTCTCTTCCTGCCGTTCCTAATGGAGCCAAGCAGTTAAATCCTGAACTTGACACCCTGCAAAGGTCAAAGGCAGTTCAATTCCAGGTATGTGGTGCCCCGAGGTTGTCCCTGTGCACCGCAGGAGCAGTGGTGACAGTGTTTAGTACACAAGCTGCCTGTCTGCTGAGCCCTTCCTTAAGCCTCTGTGACACTGATAGATTAGCAGGGCCATCAGTCATCCTGCTGCTCAAAGTACCAACCTTGCTGTGGGAAGAGAATGCCCAGCACAAGTTTATCCAGGTAGGCATGGTCCTAGCAAGAACCTTTGGAAAACAACTGAATATGGACTTGCTTTCGGATAGTTTTCTAATTGAAAAGTGTCTTAACCAAAAATGAAGTGAACTGGAGAGATCTCAGCTGCTGGATGAATGGCAGAGAGGCTGTTTTGTGGTACAAGCTGGAAAAGAACTTTTCTAGGGGAAGAATATTTACAGACTAAACCTGAACCTTATTTGCATGGAGTGACTTGACTGCAGAAACACTTGAATAAATCCCCTAGGAATTTGTGTGAAAGGGTCAAGTAAGACAGATGACTTTAGTGAAGAATTTATATCTTTAAGTTTTTTAATTTGTTAAGTGTTTTTTTAAAAGAATTGCCTTTAAATTCTGCTCTTTCTATGGAATTTCTCTCCAAGGTTTTACAAGTAGTAATGTTATCTCAATTTCAGCCAGCTACTGCTTTTAACTAGCTGAAATGTGTATTGCCTTGTGATGTATTCCTTGTTTTGAAGTCCTAATTAGACTATTGAAAGAGTTAATAGATGCCCATTTCAGAGGCTGCTTTCGACATCTTAATTGCAGTATAACTAATTCAAGCCTGTGTGAGGTGTGCTTATCAATGTATTATAATAAAAACAGCCTGAAAAGTGCTAGTAAATGTTTAAAGGATTCTCTCTTCTGATTGATATTATGAATCTTTCCAGTTTGTGTAGGAGTCATCAACAGTCAGTTCTGTATTGTCAGGTCAAATCTTGTGATTGACACTGTGTGATCTTTCCATCTCCAAAAGCTACTCTTATTTCTTTGGGATTTTGAATACTTGGGCAGTTTCAGTGAAGTCTTTGTTTGATTTTGTTATTATTCTCAGTTCTGGAATGAAAAGAAGTGCTAGAATCTTATTCCATCTTATTTGGTGTTATTTTTATGTGTATACAGTTTGTCCTGTTCATGGACTTCACAGAATTCAGTGGAAGCAAGATGAAATATCCCCTCATAGATGGGGATATTTAAGGAAGAGGATGGGAGGATGGGACAACCTTCTTGTCCAATCCCTGGTCTGTGTAGAAATACTATAAATATAAA
Organism: Thryothorus ludovicianus; assembly: GCA_013397245.1. Taxonomy (NCBI): domain Eukaryota; kingdom Metazoa; phylum Chordata; class Aves; order Passeriformes; family Certhiidae; genus Thryothorus; species Thryothorus ludovicianus. The sequence goes on along the minus strand of VZTB01013357.1, from coordinate 323,717 downwards.
GTCAAATGTTTTAATAAATAGTTTTTAACCTTCTCACGAGAAAGTGTGTCCTTGTGTGTCCACAGTGACATACACACTAAAACAGCACAGAATCTAAAAATATAAAAGCTAAAACTTAAGGCAGCAACAGCATCATCAGACCCATGTCTGAAAAGGCTTCAGATGCATGGGTCTACTTTCCCTTTTCCAGATGCATTTTGCCAGTCCTCAGCCGGTGCTCCCTATGTTCCCTGAGTTTTGTTTCTGCAAACTAAATTGACCAAATTATGCTCAGGGACCCAGGCTTGCTGATTAGTTTTAGATTGCGAAAAGCTGCCAACTGAATAAAAGCCTTAACAGCATTTTTGGCCATTCCCCTGAATTTAAATCTTAACTGTGGATTAACTGCCTTAGAGGATTAGGACTGTGATGCACCAAACTTGCCACCTTTCAATTCCTACCTTAAGTGGCTATGAACTGAGCCTGGGTCACTAATGAATGTGTTTTGCTGCATGAGGCTGGGGTGCACGATGCTGATCAATCACCTCTACCAATCCTTCTATGGACAGTTGTTTGCAGTTTAAACCTATCCTTCTGATCAGTGAAAATGCTGCCTAATGCATATCTCTCAGTCTGTAGCATTCATGCTGCTGTGATGAACAACGTCCTTAATTCCAAGTTAATGAATCGATGTTAATGAACACTCATTGTCCACAGATGCCCACACTCCTTCAGAGGGTGGAGAGAACAGTCTCTTAACATCCCAGCAGCTACAGGAGGTACAAGGGAGTTCTGCTTGTCTACACCTTCTTGCTGGAAGCTTTTTTAAAGTATTCTTTTCCCTTGCCTTGAGCTGACTCTCCAGCATTTCTTTGTTGTGCCTTCCTTGAAGCACTTTCAGCTGACATGGGCATGTGGGCCTCTAACACACATCCAGCAGTGGCCTCTGTGCTTTGTGAGGTACTTTGTGAGGCCGGGAAGCTGCTCTGCCTGAGGTTGGCCTTCTGTAGTCTGATGATGCTGGAGAGGAGCTCTGTGGAGCAGTTTGGGGTTTGCTGGAGAGCTCGGTGTGGGAGCCTAAAGCTGCTTTCAGAGCTTTGGTAATGGAGCTCTGGGGGAGACACTGCCAAAAGAGAGGAGAAATCTGTACCCAGAGCTACATCTGGAGGATTGAGGGAGTGCCCTGGAGGACCTGGGCTCGTGGAGCTGAAGGTTCAAGTGCAATGTGGCTCAATGTGGACGGGAGCGACCCTGAGCATGTTTGAAACTATATTCTACAGTCTAATACGTAATACAGGAAAGCACTTTGGAGAAGTTAGAAGTGCAGTATATAAAACCAGAGAGCACTCCATTTCTGGGTAGTATGAAACAGCTTTCACAGGCCTTGTCTCACGTTTTGCATGAGGGTTTAGTGCATGCCTTAACCTGCATTAGGACTGATAGTGCTGGCAATGTTTAAGACACGTGCATCTCCTTGTTTTGGCAGTGATCACTTCTTTGAGTAAGGGGTCATTTTTTTCTCCACAGAAACAACATTTTCTCCAAGAAAAGAGTTCTGGATGAATGTCTATAAGTGGTAAATCTCCCTGGATTTTATTCTGAAATATTTTTGGTTTGTGCTTTTCTGTCCTAATATCCTGAGCTGGGTTTGAAGAATGAAAGTTCATGATCCAGTTGCATTTACTTGCAAAGAAAGAACTCTTTCCTATACCAATTTACCAGGTGTAAAAAAAAAAGAAATAAAAATTTGTGAAACATTTTTCTCCTTATTGAGCTCTATCAGCAAGTCTCTGAGTATTTCTACAGGTTTAGTCCCATTTTCTGTACCCCTGGATCTTGCAAATCAGCTTAGAGGAAACTTCAGAGAGGCAAGGTTAAGAACTACCTGGTAAGTGAAAGTGTGTAGGTAAAGGCTGCCTCAGTCTGTTCACTTCTTCTTCTTTTTTGGGGAAAGAGAACGGAGCTGAGCTCCAGCAGTGAGGGAAACGAACACTTTTAAATGAGGGACCATTATGAACATCAGTGCTTAAAGGAAGATGGACAGTGAGACTTGACTACCTCTTATAGACCACAATTTTGTAGGTTATTCAGAATGTATTGATTTCCAAGAAGCAGTCTCTGAGCCGAGTGGATTTCTTTTTCTTTCTTGTTCTCAGTTCCATGTTTATTGTTGCAGTAACGAAGATTGTGAGAACAGCCAATAATCTTGTCACTGCACCAGAGCGAAGCCAGAATGGGTCTTTATTGCTCTGTTTTTCTCCTTGTTAAAGTGGCAGGGAGTCTGTTTCCAGCAGGGCATATCCATATCTGTCTATTCTCTCACTTAATGTTCAGTGCAGTTATTAATTGTGAGGTTGCAATGTTTTTGCTGTGTAAGGTGTTGCTGTAGCTCTGCTGGTTAGACCTGAGGTTGTCTGAACTGTCAGAAGGACCAGGCCTTGCCTGTATGTGCAGTGGAACAGAGATAAAATCGAGACAGGGTGATGGTGGTGGGATGGAAGTCTCACTGCAAAGATGGAAGTGGCACTGAGAGTTCTTCCAGCCTGCCTTGATGTGAGCTCAGCTGTGAAAACATCACTTTGCAATGTGATGGCAGGGAGAGTGTACAAAGGACAGGGCCAGCATCTTCCTAGTGGTGTTTATGGAAAGGATGAATGTCATGGAGACAAATTACAGTAAGGGTGGTTCTCATTAGTTATTAGGAAAGAAAAATTGATGATGAGGGTGGTGGAATATTGAAATAGGCTATCCTGAGACTAAGCTGACTCACCTGACCTCAGAGTGCCTTGCATTGAGGGGGGATTGCACTTAGAGGAGCTCAGGATTTCTCCTGTACTTACTTTTTCTTAATTTTTTGCTTCTAAATTTGAGAGTTCCTGTGCCTTTTGGGAAAGTAATGTGAAAGCTCAGTTGAAAAATATCACTTATCTTTAATGAAGCCTGCTTGTGCCTTCTGAGCAATTCCAAGGGAACAGCCCAGTGAGGAGAGTGAGGCCTGGTGTGAGGCCTGGTGTGAGCAGGCTCCAGTTGTTCATTCCTTAATTATTTCAGTGATATTACAAATTTGGCTGATATAAATCACAGTACTCCTTGAAATCCAGCAAATAACAAATCCCACCATATTTTTAGCCCCTACCAGCAATAGGCAGCTTCCCCAGCATTAAACACAGCCCTGTGCTGCCTGTGCTGAGTCCCTGCAAGCTGTAAACCCAGGAGAGGGGAGGTTTCTGTTATTTGCAGATATGCCATCATGGAAACCAGCAAAAAGAAAATTGTGGCACAGAAACAATCACACACTTTCTGGATTTGCTAAAACTAGCCTGGGCTGGGTATGTCACCCAGAGTGGGATGGTGTGGGTGAGTAGGCACTGCTGTCCCACAGTAATGCCTTGAGCATTCCTACTGGGAAATCAATTTCATGTGACTCTTTTCTTTGTTCCCACAGTAAAGGAAAAAGGAAGTTGTCCCTCTGAACAAAGTTCCTCAGTTGCAGGTGAGAGTCTCACTTGGGCTGGAAGGAGGTGTGCTGCCTCTTGTCGCAGGTTTAGTTTGATTGTTTGGCTAATGCACTGATTAGTGTAGTGGCATGGGTTTACTAATTTGTAATTTTTCAATTACAAGAATTAGAATGAAACTTTCAAAACACTTTTTATTCCCTACCAACTACTTAATTTTTTACTCTAATATAAAAAGACAAAATTTGAGATTTTCATTCAGTTACTACTCTTAAAATAATAACTTTTCAATTCACTAAGGAGAAAGGAGTTTTTCTTGAACATTACAGAGATTTTTTACAAGATACCAGTTCTTTTGCTCTCACACTTCACAAACAGCCCTCTGTGTCAGAAAGCAGCAGGACTTGAAGTAGTATTACCAAATCTAACAGAAGGATGTAAAAACAAAAAAAGCAGGGAGGAAATGAAAATCAATAATTCCAAATCAGAGCCTAAATCAAAGGATCAAAAAAAAGGGTATATTAGCTGTGGACAAGTTCTGGTCTGGAATTTTGGTTTTGGATATGTTGATATGGGTGGGGCAATGGATAACAAGGCAGAGACCATAACTTTAGTACAGTTTCTATGTTGCTGATTGTTGAATTTAAATTACAGAGCACTTAATCATGGTCACCTATAGAGGACTGTTGACTTCTAGGCCATAAACAAAATGATATAATGTCCCAGACAGGAAATAAAACATCCTGTGGAACTTGTGAGGTTGGGTTAAACAGCTGAGGCTGTGTGTCCTGAAGGCTTCCTGCAGCTGTGAGGCAGCTGGGGCTGGATTCAGTGTCCTCAGCTTCTACATCAGCCATGGAGCAAGGGAGCTGGAGCACTGGCCCTGTGTTTTAGACTTTATCAACCTGTGATGTTTTACTTGCTGCAGGAGTTGGAATGAGAACCAAACATAGAACTTTTCTTGACACCTTTTCACCATAGCTGCAGTTTATCATCAGGCAATGCTAAATAAATAGTATGGGGCAGCAGGGGTGGGTATGTAGTGTGGTGATTTTCACCCAATTTTCAGTTTCTCAGCATTCAGACACAGCATTTTGGAAAGCTGCTCAGTATTTTTATTGGGTTTCCCCCATTGTTTTAATAATAACAACTTGGCTTCAAGCATCCTGTCTTTGTCCCATCATTGTGCTGATATTTTCAAAGAAGAAACCCTCTGCTAATATTAATGGCAAGTTTCAATTCTTTGGAACTGCTCTGCATGCTGGAAGAAATGGGGATGAAAAAGGGCAAAATTGACTTTCCCAGCTATGTTTTTCTGTGATGTACTCAAATTTCTTCTGTGGCACTTGGAATCAGGATTCAGCAGCAAAGAAAAGGAGCAGAAATGTGTGTATGCACATATGTGGGTTATGGAGGTGGGCCAAAATTTGAGGAGACCTTGAGTTAAACATTGCACTTAAAATATGGTGAGGTTTTGCTTTTAGAGGTACCTGTTTTGCTGCCTGGTTTTGCCTTTCCTCAGGGATCAATGGAAGACAGAATCCTTGCTACCTGAGAGAATTAATTTGTCTTAATTTTGTCATTTAATATAATAACATACAGCTAGAACAGTAGATGTGAATTTCTGGGAATGAATAAATAATTAGCAGAAATATGTGGTTGTTCCTCCACAAAGCTTATTTGTATTTCAGACCAGGATAGGAGCTAGTTCACAGTTGTTCTTGGTCCACAGCTGTCTTGTCTCCTTGTCAACAAAATTCCCATGTCTTTTCTTGGCCCTTCCTCTATTGTGTCTCTACAACAGTTCCTCTGCTGGGGAAAAGAGAAACCTTGGACTTGTGTTTGCATTAAAGATTTTGTTTTACATTTGGACCAGCTCTTCTGTACAGAATTCCTTAATCCCTCTGCTCTAAAATGCCAGCATTTTCCTTTCCTTGGACTTGTTTCCTCTGAAAAGCATTTTGCAAAGTTGCATAGAATGCCACCCAAAATTAAACAGTGTGGAATTGCCTGAGTGTATTGCTCATCTTGCAGCTCAGACCAGGTTATATTCTGGTCAGTAACAAGGCAACGACATGAGAACCTAGAGCTGACTGTACAGTGTTATTTTTTATTATGGACAGAATAATAGGCTCAACCTTCTGCCAAAAGACCTTTCTTTGCCACACCCTTCTTACCTTCTTCTGTTTGTATAAGATTAGTGAAGTATAGAGAATGTTTAATTAAGTTTAATTGCATGACAGCTTAAAAGTGGGAAGGTAATTACTCATTTAATTATTGTGCTGCTTTGTGCTTAAAGTGTGTGTATAATTGCTCTTTTTATAAAGACAGTCAACTTTGCAAGCTTGCATGAAATTATAACAGCCCCATACCTTTTCAAAATGAAACTAAGCAAGGAGAGAGGGGCATTTGTCACCCCAGGCACTCTCCCTTCTCCTGTCACTTTTGAATGGTGTTGCCCTCCCTCCATGACATTTTTGCACTGGGAAGGACTGTAACATTAATCACATAACCCATTCTCTTTCACCTATTTTTCATTAACAGTTGTAGAACATGCTGGGATTGCAGACATGCCAGTGCAAATTACTATTTCCTGCACTGTCTTCCTTAATTATTACTACAGTGGCAACCCAGTATATCATGGAGTTTGGCTGTATTATATGGTCAAAGGTTAAGTGATTCCTAGTTATGAGCACTAATAGGAAAAGACTCCTCCAGTGTGCATAAGGATCCTCAAAGGTGTCTAAACAGCTGCTCTTCCTTGCAACATTTCAATTCTCCTGTGCCCTGACTAGTACCAGCAGTGAGGCTGAGATGCTGAGGTTTGGGTGATCCAATAATGCCTGGAGCATCTACACGTGATGTCCAAAGGATGATTTCCCTGTAGAAGTCACCAGAGTGAAGTGGAGCAGTGAAGGAGAAAGTCAGCTATTCAAACACAATCGCTTTTGTAATTGCAAGGGGACTCAGTCTGAGGTAGTTGCAGGCTCTAAAAGATTATTTTTTGTTTAAATAGCAAACAGTTAGATTATATGAAACCCCAGTGCAAAAAGTCCCTCTTGTAGCCATTAAGCAAGACACAGAATTCCCCAAACTCTCTCAAGGTTACTGTTGAATTAATTTCTATGTTGATGAGTTCTTTTCCCTTTCCCAAGTGAGAGGTGATGGGGGCTGCAGGTGGCGGGGGGTCTTTATGGTGAGTTAGTGCTTTTCTGTGGTGGCTGTGTGAAAGCTCCTGACAGAGAACCAAAGGGCTGGAGCTGGCAGCACCCAAAGGACTGTGAATGTCTGGACTGGGGCCCTTTCCAGCCTGCAGCTCCCCTGGTCACTGCCCCTGTGCCTTCCCTGCTTTTGAGGGTGGGGTGATCTACAGTAACTCAGGCCTGTCCCCTTGGTGCAGTCCAGAGCCCCTGTGGGACCTCTCCTGTGCAAAGGAGATTATTCCTTGGCACTGGCAGCAGCTTTCAGCCTTTGCAGTCTCTCAGTCTGCATCCCTTACACATCTCCCACCCTTTGATACCCCAGAGCTTCTCTGCTGTTTCAGCATTCCTCCTGCAGCTCAGGTTTGTTCCCGAGCCAGTACATGAAGGAGTTGATTTGGCCTTTCAGCAGCTCTTCAGGAGCTGCTGGCATTCAGACCATTATACTTCCCACTGTGAATCCTATGGCTGTTATGGAAACTTTTGTCAGCAAGATAAAATTTAGTGATAAGGCAGTAAGCACTTTTATGGCATAAGCACTAGGGCTAGAAAATTTTAGTGAGAATACATGACATCCTTTCTTGCCTCATCTTTTTACTGCTGTCAGAGGGGAAAAATACATGATGCTTCTTCTCAAGAAAACAAGAGAACACCGAACTTGATATTTGGATATTTCAGCTTTTGTCATATACTTGAAAGATCTGTATGTACAGTGATAAGTAGTTCCTACTAGTCTGTCTGCTGGGGGAGTGGAGAGGCAGGATTTAGAGGGTGGGGACCTGAGAAAGCAAGTTTCTTTGTATGGTCTGGAAAAGAGAGTGGGTATTTGGCATTAAAAGTAGGATAGGAGAAGAGGAGGAATCCAGAATCAGTAGGACTCCTGATGAGGAAACAAGGAAATCACTGCTTTGCAAGGGGCTGTGCCAGCCCCTGGTGAGGCCCAGAGCTGCTGGGAGAAGCATTCTTGCTAAGGCAGCTCTGACTCCTGGCACCATGGGAGTTCTCTGCTGCCTGCAAGCCAGCCTCTCCCAGCTCCTGATGGGGTTGGAGAGAGCTGTTTTGGGAAAGACAGTAGGCTTCTGAGCCAGCCACAGCAGAAATGTAATGCCTGGCAGAGTGCAAAGTTTACAGCCTAATAATGCTGTTAAATCTATGATAAAGTTCTTTTTTTTATAGAAGAAACTGTGAGGAGGACTCGAGAGACTCTGCAGTGGAAAAATGAATTTTAAAATTTTATTTTTAATTACGTGGAATAGAAGCATAGCCATGGGGTTTGCAGAGCTGTGGGAACAAGAGAAGTCGTGCTTAGAGAATGATGAGGTAACTTTGAGCAGAATTGACCAAAATGAGTGACATGTGCGTGCCATTAATGCCATTAATGTCAAATTAACCTCACATGAAGACTGTTTGGGTAATCAACTGCTTCATTTGATGAGCATCAAGTGATTTTGATTTTCTTCCACGTGCCACCTGAACCTCATCTGCTGATTTGGAACCCCAGGTAATCGAGTGCTAATTTAATCAGCTGTGTGGCCTGGGTGTTTATATTCTGGAAAGTTCTGTTCACTATTTAAGGGCTCCATTTTGGTGCTCCAGTTTTGGATGTTTTATTTGTATTTAAGTGCTCTCCTCAGTGTTTAAAAGGACCATCTCTCTCTAGGTGCAGCCATCTATTTCAGAAGTGTCCATGGGAAACTGCCATTGCCTGGTGTGGGCAGGTACACAACTACTGCATGGACCATTGCAGGTAAGAGAACAGGAAGAAAAGATAAAAGAACCAAAGAAAAGGAGTTAGAAATGTGCTTGAATGTTTTTGCTGAATCCTCAAATTTACTTGTTTGAACAAATGTGGTTTATTTTTTTCAGAGGAAAAATAATTAAAATCTTTCTTAATAGGTGTTTTGCAGATAACAATAGTGTCACAGAGTCAATTAAGTTAATGTGATTTTTAGGTAAACTGTGTTAATCCTACAGGCTTTTCCTCCTTTTTTTTTTTTTTTTTTATTTTGCTGTAAAGAAGAAATTCTTACCTCAATCAAAGTCGAAAAAT